>RJWJ010002582.1:0-98545 GCA_004363605.1 Indri indri | reverse complement strand
TTATAAAAACCCAAATGACAGAAACCCTAATTTTCACCCTAATGGTGCTATGTAATATGACATACTTTTTACATGTACAAACTATCTATTAAAGAGATGTTCAATAGAAAATGGATAAATATCAGCATCTTGTATCAGTGACAGAAAATTTATATTAACAATAAAGGTTTTAGTCTACAAAAGAAATACTTTTCGAGGGAAAAAAAAACAAGTCAGTAATGGTCCTGAATATAATGTATATTTTATCTCCTATATTCATTATGTATGTGATCAAAATCACAGATGACTTTGATCTAGCTTGCCAGGAATTTCTTGCATTTTTTTTGCATATTTAAAAAGCTTTTCGTTCTTTATTTTAAAGGAATAATTTTTTCCACAATTGTGAATAAAGCTAGGTTTAAAAAATAATTTTGGGTGGACTGAATACAAGTTCAAAAATAGTAAAACAACACAGAAAGAAGGGAGCAAATATCAACAGGTTTAGAATGGAAGTAATCAGGATATTGGCTTAATTGGTAATTTCTGGTCATTTGTGAGACTAGAGAAAAAGGAAACCATTTTAAGACTGGAGTTTTAAAAAAACCACAAGAAAACCAACTCACAAATCCAAATCCATATGTAAGAATTCTTTCTATAAAATGCTGAAAGTTACTCAAAAACTCTAACCCGGGCTACTCAGTTTTCCATCCTATCCTCTCCTTAGGTAGTATTATTTACTCCTGTGACTTGAACCACTGCTTACATAACAACTCCCAGTTTTATATCTACGGTCTAGAACTCTCATGTGCTTCAGGTTCATATACTAAAAATCTGTCTCAACTGTCTAAAGTCATGGCAATTTGAAAATTAAAATTAGTAAGGATTGTAGAGGATTGAAACACTGAATTAATGAAAAATCCATAGATCCACAATGCTAAACAAAAAACAAAAGGACTGAAAAACTCATTTGTTACCATCTGAAACTGCTATTTTAAACAACTCTTTACTTTGAAAATTGGTAAAAGGAAGTATCAAGCATATTCCTGCCTTTTCAGTAGAAAAGGCATTATATAGGATAACTAAATAATAGCCCAATTGATATGAAGCTTTACATTATAGAAGAATACCAGCTGATAAATGTCGAACGAGAGAACTGAAAACTGTCATTTTTGCAACCTCTAATGAAAATACTGATTTAGGCAAGGATTATTAATTTGTGTTCATCAGTAGGTAAATCGTTGATAGGAAACAGAATTTGTATGTCAGAATAATAACACACTAGATTACTTCCTAGTGGAGAGGATTTCAAAAAAAGAATTAGGTTGTCACCACCTTTAATCAAGGGACCCAATCTCAGGATCGATGCTGGTGGGCCAACCAGGTATAATATATCTTCTGAAGTGGTTTAATTCATGCTGCATCATGTAAGATACATTCTAACTCCACATAATTAACTTGAATCATCAACCTTTTAGATAGAAATTCTGTTTACAGGAAATAGAAGGAATAACTAAACACAGCAGGGAAGCAACCAGACAAATCCAGGGACTGGGACGTTCTGCAGGACAACAGCCCGATCTCTTCAATAGATCAACATCATAATTCAGGGAGAAAGGGATGGTTAAACCAGACGCCACACATGGACCTAAGTTGGAAACTCGCATGTGCAAACCATCTATAAATAATATTTTGGTGTCAAATGGAGAAGTATGAATTTAGAATGTGTATTACATGAGACAAAGTACACTGAAATGGAAAAGTAGGAATCAACAATGGAAGAAAAAGTTAAGTTAAAAATAGCTTCTGCAAAATGATCTCAAATTAGTAAAAAATATATATGTACATTTGTGCATAGAGAAATATGGAGGGATATAGACCAAGATACTATAGTAGTGATCTGGGTAGTTAGAAGGCAATGTCTTAATTTTTGCATTTTTGTGTGCTGGTATTTTAAAATTTTATATATTCACTTAACTTTATATAACTTATATATTTCTTAAATTTTAAATATTTATTAAAAATATATAGCATGCCTGAAAGCACCACCCAGATATTTCTGAGGTATCACAAACTTAACACGGCCAATACTTTCAAATAAATATGTCCAAAACAGTCTCCCCCAGAATATTCCTTATCTCAGTGAATGGCCATCAATTGTGAGAAACTGTGTTCTTACCAACTTTCCACATCTCCCTTTTGCAACTATCATGTATAGCCAATCACCAAGTCCTCTTGATTTTACTGCTTAAGACTTGAAAATCCTCACATTTCTCACTATTTTGCCATCACATTTCTTGCCTTTGTACTTAACCATCTTGCTCCACAATCTGACCTCTCCCTGGTTAATACCCAGCCCATCCCACTCCCACCCCATAATAGCTTTATTCTTCTATCCCAGCACCATTCCTTCTCCACTACAATGCAACATCCCCATCATAAATCAAGTTACCATTTACAGCTTGATATATTTCTGGGGTTTCTATTCTCTTCAATAAGTCTATTTTTCTAACATTGCCCCAATACCACGCTGTTTTAATTATTACAGACTTATAAGAAATTTTTCCCGCCCTTTTTCTTCTGAAATGGACTATTCTTTGTTAAACTGATTCCCTGGTACAGGCTGATGCTGAAATTGCACTTATTTCTCTACCCATGGAGAGTATGTTATGTAATAGTTTCTGTCCTAACACAGCTCTACTTTGTTCCACAGTCACTGACTGAGCCCCAATCTTGAACAATACTAAAAAGTGTGTATTACTGGGCCCAAGGAGGGGAAACAGAATGGTAGTAAGGAAGAAAAAATCCATTACTACAGTGGGAAAAATGTAGTCTCTAGTATGTGGTCTGAGGGTAAACCAGGGTTGATGCTTTCTTTAATTGCATAAAGGAAAATTGCAATTCTGGGTCAGTGTACATTCACGTAGTGTCTATACCAGGGGTGGGGAAGCTGCAGCCTTAAGGACACATGTAGCCTTCTAGGACCTTCTAGGTCTAGACTGCCTAGATGGCCTTTTGACTGAATCCAGATTTTACAGAACAAATTCTTTTATTTTTATTAATACATATTTGTTCATATTTTATATTTTTTAAATGAACGTATTTAAAATACCAAAGAATAAAATAAGTTTCAGTGAAATAATCCTCCCAGATCAACAGGCACAATGAGAGCATTAGTAAGCCATGAGGGCTAAATTGATGGCTGCTATGCTCATGATTTAGTTCTAACTTCCCCTGCCTGACTGGCACCACTACCACATGAGGCTGGTTAGTAAGAGTTTATGGGGGTTGAGTACACCAGTCTGTCATCAGCTTTTGACAATGGTGGACTATACTTCTGTTTGAAGTGGAATTTGTGAATAGATGCACAGTTTGACAGCATTTTTAAATTCTGTCTGCTTAACAGCCCATCATGTCAAAGAAGACCAAGAGAACACTGAAGGAAGAAAGCAGATTTTTTAATGAGGATTGGGAATTGCAATATTATCTTGTTTCTGCTAAAGATAAGATGATTTGCTTGCTTTGCAATACTGCAATGTCAACATTACAGAAATTCAAAGCTCATCAGCATTAGAACACTCATAAGGACCACAAATATTTTAAATTAGAGGGAGAGGTGTGAAAGGTTGTATTGCAGGAATTAAAAGATGAAAAGCAAAAGCAAAAACAATTCTTTCAAGCAGCAATAAGACCTGGAAATAATGCCACTGGAGCAACTTATAAATTAACTCATATACATGTGAAAAAAGGGAAGCCATTCAGTGATGTAGAAATTGTGAAAGAATGCATTGTCAAAGTGTAGGATACTTAGACCCCAATAACGTTTCAAAGTACAAACAACTGCCTCTTTCAAGGAGAACCATAATGATCCACAGCATGAATTAGCCTTCGACTTAACAGAACAACTTCATGCAATACTTCAAAAGGAAAATACATTATTCAATCACTTTGGATGAATCAACTCATACTAGGGACTCAATGCAGGTTTTATACTTCATTTGGATCATAACAGAAGATTTTCTTTCCTGTGAAGAGTTACTTGCTTTGGGCACTCTTGGGAACAGAACACGAGAAACAGGTATCTTCAACAACTTTCAAGATAAATGTTGTGAAGTTGGACTGAATTTAGTAAATTCACTGAGTGTATGTACACATGGTGCACCTTCCATGACAGGAAAACATGAAGGGTTTATTGCACAGATAATAAAAGTATTAACAGATCCAGATGCTCTCATTTGTTTTCATTGTATCTTACATCAGCAAAATCTCTGTGCTAAAGCTACTATTTTAAGTGACACTTTGCAACAAGTTATAAGTATTGTTAACTATATTCATGCGAATATAATATGACATCCTCATCAGTTTCATAACATGCTAAAGTTGACACGTTTAGTGTGGATTTGCCATATCGTTCTAAAGTGTGTTGGGTATGGCAGGGAAAGGTGTTAGCCAAAATTTTATCTCTGCAAGAACAGATAAATTTTATGAAGAATAGAATCGGAAATGTGAATTACTGAAAGAAGATTTCTATACGAAGGAGGCAAAACTGTGTGATATCATGTCAAATCAAAAGGACTTGAATATTTCTTTACAAGGTAAAACTAAGTCTTTATATGATATGTGGCAAAAAAAATCCAAGCATTTCGGAAAAATCTATCTTTTTTCAAAAGACTTCTTCGGAAGGAAATTTCAGATGACCATTTTCCCCAGTTAGCAAAGGTCACTGATGAGGATGACATATGTGAATCATTTGAAGAATACACAGACGTTACAGACCTATTAATTAATACAACAAAAGTTTTACTGACTTTGAGAATCATGACATCACACTCAAATTAGCATTTCAGTCTCACCTGGTTGATATCACCAAGGCACCTAAAGAACTACAGACAGAATTGACTGAGTGTTCAGCGGATTACATTCTAAAGTCATTGATTGATACTAAGAACTATCCAGCTGAAATATGGAAAAATGCAGTAGAATACCCACGCCTTCAGCAACATGCCCGAAAAATGCTTTCTTGCTTTTCAACTGCTTACTGCTGCGACTCTACATTCTCCTACCTAATCCAAATCAAGACACCCTTAAGGTCACAAATGACTGATACTCATCTAGAGGATCAACTGAAACTGTGGACCTCCAATGCTGCAACCAAATATTCAAATGCTTTTTAATGAAAAGCAGACACAACAAAGTCATTAAAAGGTTAGTTAACTTTAAAATTAACAAATAGTTTTCATTTTTTGAAATTATTAAGTACATAGTGGTTAGACTTTTACAAAATAATGTACATTTTTAAGTATATCTAATTGAAGTTTCTTGAATGGGTCCTTATTTGATTACAGCTAAATTAATGTGGAATTCCAAACATTAAAAGATTCCCCACTCCTGGTTCACAGTTATATGTGTATGTTTATGTATTCTCAGCATATCAGGATATTAAAATACCTAAGTTGGAATTTACATACCAAATATGGTCCTAAATAATCTTTGGGGAAAAAAAATCACCTTAAACTGGAACTTAACTACAAAAGAGAATACTTTAGGAATACAGGGAAGTGATAGGGAAAGGTTACCTGGAAGTGAGGTTCTTTGAGTATACCAACTAGTTCTGCCACATTTTCATCCACATTTATTAAAGGAGTGATATCTTCAAGAATTTCATTGACTAATTCCAAGTTATTATCACTGACAGCTTCTAGTTTTGAATCTTCTAGCTTCTCATGAGCCTGAAAAGACAACAGTGCATTTAAGTAATAACACTTGTTTGTTTTGCTCCAGAATGTGGTTT
Source organism: Indri indri (assembly GCA_004363605.1). NCBI lineage: Eukaryota > Metazoa > Chordata > Mammalia > Primates > Indriidae > Indri > Indri indri. The sequence goes on along the minus strand of RJWJ010002582.1, from coordinate 92,778 downwards.
ATTTATTTCTTTTTCATAAAGTTTTAAAAGATATTACTTGGAAGTTTGAGGCAAGAAAACCAAATTTAATCTTTCAATCAGAAGCAATATATAGATTTTATGGAAAGTGTACCATGTAATTATAAATCTTGGCCTCTATTTCTATTCTAAAAGGCATGAAAAACTCATTTTTGTAACGAAACCATGAAAAAACTGAAGAAACCAGATAACTATTTTAAAAATGTATTATAGTCCCTATACACCAAGAGAATTTCCTAATGACTTTCTAGTCAAGGCTCAAACTCTAGATGCTATTATTTATGTTTTATTAAAATAAATAAAGCATAACAGAAACAAAGATTAGGAATATAATAATTACATATGTTAACATTTTAAAAAATGATAAAATCATTTTGGAAACCCCAGATTCCTGAAGCTACTATCTTCCAATTTTGAAAATTAGCAAAAAAAAGTCAATATAGAGCACGTGGCCCTTGAACTGAATTTTGAAAGACCATATGATTTAATTAGGAGAATGATCCTCTCCTGTCTTTATATCTTAAGCTGTTTTTGTTTTTCAAATCTTATAATTTTTTCCATAGAAAATGAACCATGAATCACTGTCACAGAAAATAAGCAATTCTAATTATCCTTTAATTGCAGGAGTAGAGTTTTTAATTTAAACTGAGAACAAACACTAAGCTGGCTCCATCTTTTACGTGCTCTTTGCTTTCCTGATAAATGGCTGCTATCTGATTTTGAAGACAGGAAAAGCATAATTATCAAGATTTAACTGATCAATAAAACCACATAAGTTTGACATTGTTGGTTATTAAAAAAACCCACATAAGATGACAAATCTTACGCTTATATTTTAATATTCAATTCTGTGCTGAAGAAAAATTTAAATTTCAAGTGGTAACAGTATCAACTAAACTTTATCAAATACCTATACTGTCATATTATTTCTACCATACAGACTGCATCTTTCAGAATCCAAATAAAACATTCTAATTTTAAAAAGACATTCCTTTTTGTTTAAATGCATTTTTTCTAAGGGATGCACAGAGTGAAATAAGTTCTTAAGAGAGGGCTATTATATATTAAGAAACATTTTTAAGAAAGACCTCAAAAGAAGAAATTTTAAAAGTCACATGAAATAGACTGTTAAAGGAGAAAAAGTTAATATCAAACAAAAAGAAAAATATCAAAAGACCAAATGTAATTTAAACAGAAGAAGAAATTTTATTAGATTTACATAAGAAAAAATTAGAAGGACTAGAAAATGCCACAAAGAATGAGATCAGGTAAATTTGTAATTTTCTGGAAGTATAGTAAGAGCCAGATAAGGATGAGATGAAAAGGACACTCAACATTTACGATGAAATGATTATCATCATTTGAAAAAACTAAAATAATCTACATAATTAGCTAATTCTTAAAAAATAAACTCGAATTGCCAATTGTTTAAATACAAATATTTGCTGGTAAAACAAAAAACCAAAAACCACCTAATTTAGCATCTTTAACCTTGAGATACTCCAATACTCTAATGGTCGCGTAAGAAGAAAGCTCATGCAGAAAGGAAAGAACCTAATATTTATCGAGGGCTTTTGTGTGTTGGGTACTATATTCTAAGTAGTGTGTGTGTGTGTGTGTGTGTGTGTGTGTGTGTGTGTGTGTGTTTCAGCAATGGTAGGTATATTATCATCCTCACTCTACAGACGAAGATACTGATACAAAAACAGGTGGAATAATTTGCTTGAGTCCACACTACTGGTAAATGGCAGAGTCAAGTAGTCTAACACCAAGCCTTGAACTCTTATCTACTAAAGCTTATTTGACTTGATCACCACACAGAGAACCACTCTATCATCATCTTGCAGTTAAATATTCAATCTGATATATGGTACATTATTCTCAGTCACTTAAATATATGACATATGATCTCACTGACTGCTAGTTTAGCTGTTGCTTGTTAGCATGACTCTTCCAGTCTCGATGCGTTAATTCTGTTCTGCCAAACCTATCCCCATGGTTATTTTATACTCCTATGGTTCAGAATATCACTTCATCCCTCCAACTTTCACTCCTTTGCTCTAAGTAAGAGGTATAAAGACCATCTGTTCCTCCAGCAAACAGATAATGACTGGCTTACTACTTTCGGGTACTATGTCAACATATTTTCTGTATTATCCTATGTAATCAGCAAACAGTAACAATACTCTGGACATTGGCAGACTTTGGTTTAATTCAGGACTTCAGGACAAGTAAAGGAACAGAAATCATCACTGACTTGAAAACTCTAATATATCTCCCTTCTTCACTATGTGTAGTTACCTAATGCTCCCAAATTGGGCAAGGAAAAGTGGGAATGAGGAAACACTAATGGCAAGAGAGAAAGAGGAAGTCAAGTGGAAGGGCAGAATCATTTTATTAAAAAAACCCATATATACCTGATAGTTTTTCATATCAACCTCACAGACTGGTTCTATGGAAGAAAAGAATCTCACCATAAAATACAGAAATTCTCAGGGGGAAAAAAAAGCTTTTTACTGAAATTGCAGTTATAATTATATTAACATGCAAAGCCAATTTCTGAAACATATTTGGGTTCAATCAAGATCAACTTTACTTTCTCCAACAAAGCAAATGCGGGTCTGTATTTGTTAATATGTGTTTTAAGCTCTAAGATATAGTCAAGGAACATGAAACCTCTAATTCACTCTAAAGTCAGAATTTATCTAATTTATCTAGTAGCTTTCAAGAAGCAAGTACCAAATTGAATCTAACTAACCAAATTAAAAAAGATAAAGGAAACATTAAAGAAATGACCAGAGGGTCAAATGAGCCATATGCTCTTTGAACAAATGGGTCTTGTTTCCTTTAAGAAAAAGCAGTATTAGAAAGCTAGTGTAACTCAATAAAAATATATTTCACCTGCCACAAGTGGTTGGAAGAACATTCCCTAGTTGGCATTATACAACACTTGGAGCTGATACAAATACAGCCTAGCCCTCTTACATATCCAGTTCCGAGAATCCTATTCACTGCTGCACCCTAGAAAAATAAACTACAGAGAAGAAAAATGTCTTTCAGAACTTCTGGGTATTTCACCCAAGCACAGTCCAACCATGCTTGCAAATAAAAAGCTTTTTAAAAAAAAGCTGTGGGCTATATCTACAAATACTATTTTCTAATAATTATAGTATTATTATTTTGTGCAGTAATTTGACCTTTCCCTCTAAAAAGCTAGGACTATATCATAAATTTTGTTCTTAGAACAGGGCTAAGTATCTATAATAGTTACTTATAAAGTATTTCTTGAAAAAGCTAAGTAAATGGGAAATAAGTTTGACTGTGGTCAAGAGTCATCCTCTTATTCCAGAAACCTAAAACACAAAAGATCAAGATAAATCCATAAATATTCAAAAATAAATAAGAATTTGAGCAGAAAGTAGAAATGAGACATAGAATGCAGAATTCAATTTCTGTTTTGCTTCTGCATACATTATATTGAAAAGGATGAGCTTTGCTCTGAAAAAAAAAGTGGATGAAATAAGTATAAGTAAATTAGAATGGAATTTTCTAATGAGTAAAGAACTTGTTAGAAATCATCTAGTTAACCAAAAGAAGTTCAAATTCCTACATTAGATAAGTTATATATCAAGGTACTCAGAGAGCTTCTAAATAACAATGCTGAGCCACTCAGAGATATTCGTAGAATTAAGAGAATCACACAGATGTCAAAAAACTAAAAAAGGGAATATGTTATACTTTTTGGAAAGAAAAAAGAACATTTTAAAAGCTTGGTGTTAATAGTATTCAGAGAAAATATAAAAGAATCTTTTTATAATCTTTGAGTGGGAATGACCTTTCTAACTATAATACAAAATTTGCAAGCTATAAATTATACCAAAAAAAGGTCCAATAAAATTCACTAGTGAACATTTAAAATCTCTTATCAAAAATCAGCAAAGTCAAAACACAAATGACAAATTAGTGTCAAAATACTTACAAATCATATTAAAGACAAAGGCTAATTTCCCAATACATAAAGGACTTCCACAAATCAGTATAAGAAAAAGACCAAGAACTTATTAACAGAAATGGGTGAAGAATAAGAAATGCATAGAAAGGGAAATTCAAATATCTTTTAAATTTAATTTTTATAATTCACAAATAATTGTACAGATTTATGAGGTACAATGTGATGTTTCAATGCACATGTACACAGCTTAATGATCAAATTAGGGTAATTACCATGTTCATCACTTTAAACATTCATTTCTTTGTGTTGACAACATTCAAAATCTTCTCTTCTGGCTACCTTGAAATATATACTACATTGTTATTTGTGAGTCACCCTACCGTGTATTGAATACATCTTAAACATATAAAAAGATATACAACTTCACTCATGAGAGAAGTGCAAACTAAAACTATAATGAAACACCCTTTTTCTTCTTATCAAATTGGCAAGAATAAAAATCCTGATAACACACCATGTTGGTGACAATGTGGGAGAAGACAGGCACTCTCACTTTTTCGTCCCAGTGGAAACATACTGGTGAGCAATCTGACCATATCTACCAAAATTATAGTGATTCTTCTAAGATTTAGCCTAAACATATAACATACATGTACAAAATAACAGCAAAATTACATATTATAGCATGACTTGTAAGAAAAAAGGCCATCTAAATATCTAGCAGGAGGTGTACTAAAAGGAAAAACTGTAGTATATCTGTATAATGGAATATTATGGCATCTTTACAAAGAATGAAGTTGCCCTATAGGTACTGATAGGGAATCTTCTGCAAAAATCAAGGTTTAGAACAGGCAGTATTAAACCCACAACCTCCAATATGTTTACCAGTGAAAGATTAGATGCTTCTCTCTGAGATCAGAAACAAGACAAAGATGCATACTCTTACCATTTCTACAAAACATCTGTACTGAAGGTACAGGTAAATTAGGCAAGAAAAAAAAAAGCCATCCAATCCAGATTGGAAACAAAGAAGTAAAACTATCTTTATTCAGATGACATAACCTTGTATTTAGAAAATGCTGAGGAGTCCACTAAAGACTACTAGAACCAATAAACAAGCTCAGCAAGGTTGCAAGATATAAGATCAATGTACAAAAATCAATTGTATTTCTATACACTATAATGAAAAATCTGAAAATGAAATTAAGAAAACAATTCCATTCATAATAGCATCAAAAAGAATAAAATACTTAGGAGTAAATTTAACAGAAGTGCAAAACTTATACTCTGAACACTACAAAACATTGTTGAAAGAAATTCAGAATTTAAATAAATGAAGAATCATCCCGTGTTCATGGATTAGAAGACTTAACATTGCTAAGATGGCAATACTTCCCAGAATGATTTACGGATTCAATGCAATGCCTATCTGAATCCCAGCTGACTTTTCTGTAGAAACTGACAAACTGATTCTAAAATTCTTATGAAAATGCAAGGAACCTGGAACAGCCAAAACACTCCTGAAAAATAACAAAGCAGGAGTACTCATACTTCCCGATTTCAAAACTTACTACAAAGCAAGAATTATTAAAACAACTCCAGCCCCATCTAGCCTTCCTGTTTCACCTAAGCCAGGAGGGGTGGAAACAAACTGAGAAGCACTTATGATGGTCACAGCCCAGGGGACAGGCTCACTAAAAGATTAAGACCTAATCATAGGAATACAGAATACTTCCCCTCCTCCTCATACCTCACAATCACATCAGTAGAGTTCTGGTATAAAAACAGGGAATACAACTGAAAGAACTGCACATCTTAGACCTTATTTAATAAGAAGTCTCTTAAGACAACAGAAGAGACAAAAACAAGGACATCAGAGGAAATTTTTAGCCTATGACAGACACCTACAGCAACAGTAAACACAGCCTAACTCCTACCCAGATAAATATAAACCTCACACTAAAAGCTTATTTACCTCAGTTCCTTTTATCCAGTACACTATGTCCATCTTTCAATAAAAATTACAAAAACACAGTTTGAAGAGTCAGAGCAAGCATTAGAACCAGACTCAGATATGGCAGAGATGTCACATGATAATTGTATCAGGCTGGTAATTTAAAAACACTCTGACTAACATGCTAAGGGCCCAGTGAAAAAAATGGATAATATGCAAGGATAGGTAATATAAGCAGAGAAATGGAAACTCTAAGAATCAAAAGGAAATGCTAGAAATGAACACTGTAACAAATAAAAAAAAAAATGCCTTCAACAGGCTCATATTAGAAATTGCTGAAGAAAAAAATCATGAGCTTGAAGACACGTCAACAGAAACTACTGAAAGTAAACTACAAAGAAAAAAAAAGAATGAAAATGATAGAGCGGAATATCCCAGAATTATGGGACAATTACAAATGGTTTACCATGTATAATAAGAATACCAGAAGAGCGAAAGAAACAGAAAAAATATTTGCAGCAATAATGACTGAGAATTTTCCAAAATTAGCGAAAGACACCAAACCACAGATTTAGAAAGCTAAAAGGGCACTGAGCAAAATAAACACCAAAAAGAGCTAGGCATACCCTATTCCAATTGTAGAAAATGAAAACCAAAGAGAAACTCTTGAAAGCATCCAAAGGAGAGAAAAACATCTTATGTAGGAGCAATCTTAAGAATTATATTGGACTGCTCTTCAGAAACCATGCAGACAAGAGAGTAAAATATTTAAAGTGTTGAAAGACAAAACCCCACCAATCTAGAATTATCTACCCAATGAAATTATCATTCAAAAATGAAGAAATGCCTTTCCAAACAAATAAAAATTGAAGGAATTCGATGCTAGTACAACTGCCTTGCAAGAAATGTTAAAAAGTTCTTGAGAAAGAAGGAAAATTATGTAAGTCCAAAACTCAGATCTACATAATGAAGAGCACTAGGCCAGGCGTGGCTCATGCCTATAACCCTAGCCCTCAGAGAGGCCAAGGTGGGAGAATTGCTTGAGGTCCAGGACTTCGAGACCAACCTGAGCAAAAGCAAAACCCTATCTCTAAATAAAAATAGAAAAATTAGCCAGATGTGGTGGTGTGCACCTATAGTCCCAGCTACTCAGGAGGCTGAGGCATGAGGATCACTTGAACCCAGGAGTTTGAGGTTGCAGTCAGCTGTGACGACACTACTGCACTCTAGCCTGAGCAATGGAGAGAGACTCTGTCTCAAAAAAAAAGAAAAAAAAGGGAAGAGCACTAGAGAAAAAATAAAGATAAAATCTTTTATTTTTCTTATTCTTAATTGGCTTATTAGATAATAGTTTGTTGACAATCATAATAGCAACAACGAATTTGGTGAGTAGAGCTTATGGACAAACGAGATGAATGGCAGCAACGTTACAAGGGATAGGAGGGGAGAAATGAGAAATATTCCGACATAAGGTAATCATACTACACATGAAGTGGTTTAGTGTTATCTGAATGTAGTTTAGATTGCAAATGCACATGCAAAATCAAGGGAAACCACCAAAAAATTTTTAAAAAGAAATATGCTGAGAGGGGGAAAAAAAATGAAATCATATAAAATCCTCAGTTAAAGCAGAGAAGGCAGAAAATGAGTGGGAGACCAAAAACAGAAAGAAGGCCGGCAGGGAGGCAAACAGGCAGGAAAAAAGGAATGAAAGAAAAGAAAGAAAGAACAAGGGCAGCAAATAGAAAAGAATAATGATATGGAAGATATTAATCAAATTCTATCAATAATCACTTTAACAATCAATGCCCACCAAATAAAAGAGACTGTTAGAGTGGATAAAAAAAAAAAAATAAGATCCAAGTATATGTTGTCTACAAGACACTTGCTTTAAATATAAAGATACGGGTAGATTAAAAGTAAAGGTATAGAGAAAGATACACCATCTAACATTAATCAAAAGAAACCTGGAGTACCTATTATTAATTTCAGACAGAACACACTTCAGATCAAGGAAAATTCTTGGGAATAAAGAGGGGTATTACATAATAATAAAAGGGATAATTCTCCAAGAAGATATAACAATCCGATGTATGTAATATATGTGTCTAACAACAGAGCATTACAATATGTCAGGCAAAATATGACAGAACTGCAAAAAGAAAGAGATTAATCCACTAATATACTTGGAGGTTTCAACATCCCTCTATCAGTATAGGTATAGCTCAGAGATATTGTAGGATTGGTTCCAGATTACCACAGTAAAGATATGTAACAATAAAGTGACTCACACAAATTTTTTGGCTTCCCTGTGCATACAAAGGTTATGTTTATACTGTACTGTAGACTATTAAGTGTGCAACAGCATTATGTCTAAAAAACAATGTACATATTTTAATTAAAACATGCTTTAAAGTTAAAAAGTGCTAATGATCGCCTAAGCCTTCAGCAGCTTGTAATCTTTTTGACAGTGGAGGGTCTTATGTCAATGTTGATGACTGCTGACTGATCGGGGTGGTGGTTTGCTAAATGTTGGGGTGGCTGTGGCAATTTTTTAAAATGAGACAACAATAAAGTTCACTGCATCGTTTGACCCTTCCTTTTATGAAAGACTTCTCTGTAGAATGCGATGGTGTTTGACAGACAGCATTTTACCCACAGAACTTCTTTCAAAACTGGAGTCAACCCTCTCAAATCCTGCCAGTGCTTTATCAAGTTTATGTAATATGTTAAATCCTTTGTTGTCATTTTAACAATGTTCACAGAATCTTCACCAGATTTCATCTTGAGGAATCACTTTCTTTGCTCATCCATAAGAAGCAACTCCTCATCCACTGAAGTTTTATTATGAGATTGCAGCAATTCAGTCACATCTTCAAGCTCCACTTCTCTTGCTACTTCCACCACATCTGCAGTGACTTCCTCCACTTAAGCATTGAACCCCTCAAAGCCATCCATGATGGTTGGAATTAACTTCTTCCAAATTCCTGTGAATGTTGATATTTTGAACTCTTCTCATGAATCACAGATGTTCTTAATGGCATTTAGAATGCTGAATCCTTCCAGAAGGTTTTCAATTTACTTTGCTCAGATCCATCAGAGGAATCACTGTCTATAGTAGCTATGGCCTTATGAAATGTATTTCTTAAATAATAAGACTTGAAAGTCAAAATTACTCTTTGAACCATGGCCTGCAGAATGGATATTGTGTTAGCAGGCATGAAAACAACACTAATTTCCTTGCATATCTCCATCAGAGCTGTTGGGTGACCAGGTTCATTGTCAATGAGCAGTAAAATTTTGAAAGGAATCTTTTTTTCTGAGCAGTAGCTCTCAACAGTGGGCTTAATATAAGTAAACATCAGTAATATCAGTAAACCATGATATAAACAGATGTGCTGCCATACAGGCTTTGTTCTTCCATTCAAAGAACACAGGCAGAGTAGATTTAGCATAATTCTAAAGGGCCCTAGGATTTTCGGAATGGTAAATGAACACTGGCTTCAACTTAAAGTCACCAGCTACGTTAGCCCCTAACAAAAGAGTTGGCCTGTCCTTTGAAGCTCTGAAGCCAGGCATCAACTTCTTCCCTGTAGCTATGAAAGTGCTAGATGGCATGTTCTTCCAATATAAGGCTGTTTCATCTACATGGAAAATATGTTGTTTACTGTGTCCGCTTTCATCAATGATCTTAGCTAGATCTTCTGGATTACTTGCTGCAGCTTCTCCATCAGCACTTGTTGCTTCACCCTGCACTTTAATGTTATGGCGATGGCTTCTTTCCATAAACCATTAGCAGAGAACTAATCTCTGCTAGCTTCGAACTTTTCTTTTGCAGCTTCCTCACCTCTCTCAGCCTTCATAGAATTGCAGAGTTAGGGCCTTACTCTGGATTCGGCTTTGGCTTAAGGGAATGTTGTGATTGCTCTGATCTTCTATCCAGACCACTAAACCTTTGTGCATATCAGCAATAAGGCCCCTTTGCCTTCTTATCATTTGTGTGTTCACTGGAGTAGCACTTTTAATTTCCTTCAAGAACTTTTCCTTTGCCTTCACAACTTGGTAACTGTTTGGCACAAGAGGACCAGCTTTTGGCCTATCTTGGCTCTGACATGCCTTCCTCACTGAGCTTAATCATTTCTAGCTTTTGATTAAAACTGAGAGACATGTGACTCTTCCATTCACTTGAACACTTAGAGGCCAATGTAGGGTTATTAATTGGCCTAATTTCAATATTGTGTCTTGGGAAATAGGGAATTCTGAGGAGAGAAAGAGAGAAGGGAGATGGCTGGTGGAGGGAGCAGTCAGAATATACATACAACATTTATCAATTAAGTTCAATGTTTTATAGGAGATGGTTTGTGGCACCCCAAAACAATTATAATAATAACATGAAAGATCACTGATCGTAGATCAACGTAACACATACAATAAAAAGTTTGAAATATTGTAAGAATTACATAAATGTGACACAAAATGAGCACACGCTGCTGGAAACATGACTCTGATATACTTGCTCAATGCAACTTGCCACAAATTTTTGACTTATAAAAAATGCAGCATCTGCAAAGCACAATAAAGTGAAGTACGATAAAATGAGGTATGCCTATATTTCCTCTTCCCCCTCCCCTTTCTCAGATACTAATTACATATATATTAAATCTTTTGAGTATATCTCACATAGTCTCTGTTCTTTTTTTCATTCTCTCTTCACTGAGTTTCAGTTTGAATATCTTCTATTGACCTGTCTTCAAATTCACTAATTCCCTCTTTGCTGTGTCTAGTCTTCTATTAAAACCCATTGTATTAGTCCATTTAGCACTGTTATAAAGAAAATACCTAAGGCTCGGTAATTTATAAAGAAAAGAGGTTTATTTGGCTCATGGTTCTCCAGAGTGTACAAGAAGAATTGCACCGGTGTCTGCTTCTGGTGAGGGCTTCGGGAAGCTTCCAATCAAGGCAGAAGGTGAAGGGGGAGTAGAGGTGTCACATGGCGCAAGAAGGAGCAAAGAGGGGGAGGAGGAGGTACCAGGCTCTTAGACAACCAGCTTTCAAGTGTGAACTAATAAAGTGAGAACTCACTCATTATCTCAGGGAGGGCACCAAGCCATTCATGTGGGATCTGCCTCTATAACCCAAATACCTCCCACCAGGCCCCACATTCAATAATTGGGAACAAATTTCAACAGAAGATTTGGATGGGCCAAACATCTAAACCATATCACCCATCAAATGAGCTAATTTCAGATATTGTATTTTTGATCCTAAAATATCCACTTCATTATTTTATTTTGATTTTCTAGTAAAATAGAACAAAAGTACCTGTTGTTTTTTTCTTTTCTTCTATTAAAAAATACATTCATAAATTATTTTTAAATCCTTATTTACAAACTCTAACAGAAGGACCACCTATGGGAATGCCTCTCTTTTTTCCCCTACTTACTACACTGAGTGTGTTCACCAGCTCTGACTTACTATCTCTGTCTTAGAAGCAGAAGTCCTCCCTTATTCCTGGAATTTCTCTACCTACATTGCTGGAGTATTGAACTACCACTGCTTTTATTTATTGAAAATATGCTTGAATATTGTATATTACTGGGTAAGTCTGGTCTTTATTTTATTTTTATCGCCAAGAGTACTATAGCACCTTACCCACTCAAAAGCCATCTAACCATTTCAGCTGTTAAGAATAATGAACAAGATAATCCTGATAGGCCATCAGTGGCACAAAACCAATATATTTTTATTCACAGAATTTCTTAAGAATAAATACACACACACACATACAGACACGCTGATATGCTGTGCTACAGTAGATAGAGCACAGAATTTGAAGACAGAACACCTGGCCTAAACCTCATCTCTATCATCTACTAGCAAAGTGATCTTAGGTAGAACACTGAACCTACTTTGAGTTTTAGTTTTCATTCATAATGCTGTGGCAAAGACAAAATAGTACAATATATATTTTAAAGATCTTTGTAAACTATGCCTTCCATAATATTATTACATGGTTTACAAATCTACTGATCAAAAGCCATAAATTAAATAAACGTGGAGACGGGTATAACAGACACACGGACAATAAAAACTGACAATCAACCATATGACATTAAGGGAAGAATGAAAAGCTATTTTAAAAGTACCATAAAAACCTAGGGTAAGCCATTTAATATAGGCATAAACAGCTACTACTTACTTCAACAGACCCTAGAGCTTTTACTTTACCTTAACATAGCAGTGATTTATGTTTATGACAAGAAGTTTGAATCTGAAAGTAATACCTTGTATATTATTAAAATATAAAAATGTCTAATAAACTTTGGAAAGACTACAATCAAAAATAATTAAATAAAAATTCTGGTTGGATGACTTTCAAGTGGATTTGTTTCTTCTTAGGAGCCTTTACACCATGTGACCATATTAATAAGTTGGTGAATAAAATGAAGTATCTGCACCATTAATTCACTCTTACTAATGGTAAACTTTGTAAAAGGTATTTTTCAGAAGTCTTGGAAGAAAACAAGTAACAGACTGTGGCTAGAAAAATATCACGAGAGGGTAAAATCAACATTCTCAGAGAGAAAAAGTAAAAGGACTGATGGGATGGCTATATGAAGGAAAGGTCAGAGAAGGTATGTGGCACAGGTTCTTGAAAGCGAGACTCACTTGGGGAACTCTAAAGATGGCATAACAGGGCTGTGAAGTAGGTAATACATTAAACTTTAATGATGTTAAAATTTCTATGTTAAAAATTTTTATGGGGAAATAGTATACAGAAGTGAAATAAAACTGTACCAAAAATGGTTGTAAGTATATTTATGAATGAGTTAAGGCAATTACTCCAGAGTTAACCATGGAAACAGACTTAAAATATCAGGGGTATGCAAGAAAAAATAAGATTTCAAAAACGCACTAAATAAAGGAAGTCAAGCAATTATTATAAATGAAAAACAGGTATCTTCCTGTTGTTGAAAACAGAGATAGGATCAGGATAGTTTTTATAAATTCTGCTATAACACAAACTGTGCAGACATGATTTCTCTAAACCTTAAAAGTGATAGGCCAAAACTAGGAGTCATTTCATCCTGTATTTAAAGACAGACAAGAAAAGACAACAGTGGCCTCATTTTTACATACAGTAAGATTTCATTATGTGATAAGCGTTATTATTTGCTAACTAAACCAAAGGTTTATCAACCAACTGCTAAAACAGTAATATCTGAAAAAAATCTCTATAAAGACAATTTCCAAAATAATTCAGTAATCTTATGGATAAACCAATATACCTTAGCAAGTGATTTTACAATAGGATTCTCCATAATTCCCTTGAGGAAAATTAGGTCTATTTCTTCTGCTCCTGTAGATGAGGGCAGCTCCGTAAGGTTTTCTAAGACTTGCTGCATTGCTGCTGAAATAAAAGCAACATGAAAAAAACAAAAACTTAAATTCCAAGCCATTATGGGGTAACATTATTAAAAAAATGCAAATAAATAGACATTAAGAATGGTCTTTTTAAAAATCACATTTTTAAAAACTGAATTGTTAAAAGGTGTGAATTTCAAGTTGACTTCCCATGAATTAGTAGCAGGATAGATTTTTATATGCAATTTGGGCTTTATCAGACTACCTATATACATACTTACAACCTTGCACTTGCTTTATATTTTCCAAATTTAAAAACATTACTCAAGAAGAAATATAAAATCTGAATAGACTTATAAAAAGTAAAAATACAGATTTACTAATCAAAAAACTTCCCACAAGCCCAGAACAAGCATTCAGTGATGAATACCATCAAACATTTAAAAAGGAATTAAAACCAACACTTCACTAACACTTCCAAAAATTAGACAAGGGAACACTTCCCAAGTCATTCTATGAGGCCAATTATCCTGACACTAAATCCAAAGACAGAACAAGAAATTATAGCCAATATATCTTATAAATACAAATACAAAAATCGTTAATAAAATTCTAGCAAACTGAATCCGGCAACATTTAAGAAGGATTGTACACAAGGACCAAGTTCAGTTTATCCCAGGAATCAAAGAGTGGCTCAATATATGAAAATCACGTACACTATATAAACAGAACAAAGAATAAAAACCAAATGACATCGCGACAGACAAAAAAGTATCTGACAAAGTTCAAAACGCTTCATGATAAAAACATACATCGAACTAGAAATAGAAGGGAAATTCCTCACCCTTGATAAAAGGCATCTATGAAAAACCTGCACCTAACATCACACTTAATGGTGAAAGACCATTAAGCTTCCCCCTAAGGTTAGGAATAAGACAAGGTTGTCTACTTTTGCCATTTCTATTCAACTTTGTATTGGAGGTTCCAGCCAGGGCAGTTCAAGAAAAAGAAATGAAAAGCATCCAGATTGGAAAGGAATAAGTAAAACTATCTTCATTTGCAGATGTTATCATCCTGTATACGGAAAATTCTTATACATAAAAAATCTATTAGAATTAATAAGTAAGTTCACCAAGGCTTCAAGATACAAGATCAAAACACATCAATTGTATTTCTATATACTAGCAACAAACAATCCAAAAATGAAATTAAGAAAACCAGTCTTTTTATAGTAGCATCAAAAACAATAATGAGAAATTAATGTAACAAAAGTAGTACAAAATTTGTACCCTGAAACTATAAAATATCATGGAAAAAATAAAAGAGTACCTAAATAAATGGAAAGATATCCCATGTTCATGGATTGGAAGACTTAATGTTATTAAGATGGCAATATTCCCCAAACTGATCTACAGGTTTAATGTAATCCCTATTAAAATCTCAGCTGCATTTCTTTCTTTTTTTTTTTTTTTTTGCAGGAATTGACAAGTTCATCTACAATTCACATAAAAACACAAGACATCCAAAACACAAGATAGCCAAAATAATCTTCAAAAAGAAGAACAAAGCTGGAGAATTAATACTTCCCAATTTCAAAACTCATTAAAAAGTTATAGTAAGCAAAACTCTGTGGACATAGCATATAGACAGATAACTAAACAAGAGTCTAGAAATAAATCCATAAATTTATGGTCAATTGATTTTTGACAGAGTGGCAAGACAATTCAATAAAGAACAGTTTTTTCAACAATTGGTGGTAGAACAACTGGATATGCACATTTAAGAGAGTGAAGCTAGAACTCTCCCTCGTTCAATATCATAGTCTTAATTTTATTAGGACTCATTTTATTAGTTTTAAGTCCTTCTGATGTTTCTTTAAATTTACTAATACAGCAATTGTTTTTAATGTTAACTTTTTTATTAAAATAAAATACAAACACTGTTCGAAGTCAGACGGTACTACTAAATGGCTTATAATGAAATACAGCAGTTCTTTGTTCCATGCCCACTCTTCTCCCAACTCATCTTACTCCCCAAAAGTAATTACTATGAATTTATCAGCCATTTCTCTTAATCAGATCTATTAATGGTTTCTTTTTTTCCTGGATAATATGTTAACAGTGCTACTTTTTGACTGACCCATTTTGGACATTATCTATTTTCTGTTAGAATACTAGAAGTTTAAGCTTTTACCTGCTCTTCAGACTCTTGATTTGTTATAAAATCAATAATGATCTTCACATGGAACATTCTTTCCAAATATTCCAATAAAGTTTTGCATTTCTATATTTTTCCAAATGCTAAAATACTTCTCTAGTATGCTATCAGATCTATTTCCTATTCCTCCTATTCCTGATCTCCATTCCAAAGCATTCTTTTCTTGTGCTTTAACTGGGACAGGTTCATCTATAGGTCTCCTTCACAGTCTGTGTAAATGACTGACAATTTTGGAAGAGATGAACAAGAGCATAATGTGCACTGGAAACGAGGAGGAAAACCAGTATTGGACTAAGATGAAGAAAAAAGAAACTAGGAAATAATATAATCAACCCTTACTTCATAAAGTTGTTTAACAAAGTCCAAAGTACCTTTATGTGGGCAGAGAACAATAAAATCAATTTCTAAAAGTACTTTTGCCCTGTCGCTATAAATGTACTTAGCTCTACTTCTCATGATTACTTATCTCTCTTTCCTTCGACATTTTACATTTGTCTTTATTTTTAACCTTTATTGTGAAAAATTTCAAACATATACAAAGAAAAACAGGATAATATAATGAACCCAACAATTATCAGCTCCGATTAGCAACTCGCGGCCAATCTTGTTTCATACCCCTATAAACATTCTACCTTGCGTGACTTTGAGGCAAATCCCAGATACAGTATTTCAGTGTACATGTCTCAAAGATCAGACTCTTTTTAAACAATGTAACCAAACTGTTGGCGTATCTACAAAATTAATGATCATTCCTTAATGTTATCATATATCTAGCCAGTGTTCAAATCTCCAGTTGTACGGAAGATTTCAAAGAAAATGTATCTTCTATCAGTGGTCCCAACCTTTTTAGCATCAGGGGCTGGTTTCATGGAAGACAATTTTTCCACGGAGCTGGGTAGGGGGACGGTTTGAGGATGATTCGAATGCATTACATTTATTGTAAACTTTATTTCTATTTTTATTGCATTGTAATACATAATGAAACAATTATACAACTCACCATAATGCAGAATCAGTGGGAGCCCTGAGCTTGTTTTTCTGCAACTAGATGGTCCCATCTGGGGGGTGATGGGAGACAGTGACACCTGAAGTGTGTTGTTTATATCCAGTCTACTCTGTAATCTTGTTTTGGTTGCTGTCACTGCAGAAAACCCTGCTTCACAAAGACGGGATGCTGGAAATGGAAGCAGGCTTTTCAGTGCTTTTGAGGCAATCTCAGGATATTCTGCCTTGACTTTAACCCAGAACATATGGAGATTTGAAGTTGTCTCAAACATAGTTTTAAGACCACCATCATTTGCAATTTCAAGCAGTTGATCCTCTTCTAGCACAGCCCAAGTCAATTCACCTGGCTTATCCACAAATGGGTCACGGATCCATTCCTTCCCAGTTTGGGGGCGTTTACTGGTTGGGAAGTAATGCTCAAACTCTTTTGAAAGTTAAGATAGGTGATTATGCACCAGCTGGTAGAAAGAAGGCCCTGCCTGCCTCAGTCTCTTTCAAAATCTCTGCTAATGTTTGAAGCATGTCAAAAATCTCAATGTGTATTCATCACCCCCCCATAATTCCAGTTTGGCTTTGAATGCAGCCACTTTATCTGCCGACTTGAACACAGTTGTCGATCTCCTCTGAACTGACGGATTGAGTTCATTGAGCAGGTTGAATACATCATACAGGTAAGCAAGTTTTGTGACCCATTCTGTGTCACTGAAATGTGCTACCAGCAGTGACTATTCTTCTGAAAGAAATCTCTGGAGTGGCTCTCATAATTCAAAAACTCCAGGCAGTGATCTACCTTTAGAAAGTCATCTCACTTCTGTGTATAGAGAAGACATATGTGCTCTGCGTCCATCTCCTCACAGAGCTGTGCAAACGGATGTTGAATTAAGGGCATGTACTTTAATGTGGTCGATAATTTAAATCACATCCTGCAAAACACTGTTTAGTTCAGGTGACATTTTTTGGCTAGCCAGCATTTCTCTATGGATGACACAGTGCGTAGAATCACATTCAGAAGCGACCTCCTTGACCCGAGTAGTGAAACCAGAAAGCCATCCAGTCATGGCAGCCGCTTTGTACATATACCGACACAAAATGACAAATTCAGTTTTCCTGTTATGTAATCATTCAAAGACTTGAATAGTTCTGCAGCTGTAGTGTTGGTCAGCAACAAAAGTGCGCATGACATATCCTCAAGCACATCCTCCTGAAAAATATATTTCATGAAAACAAACACTGTTGCCTTGTTGTCAACATCAGTAGACTCATCAACCTGGATTGCATACCACAGTGACTCATTAATACTCTCTAACAATTGTGCCTCAATATCTCTGCTATTTCATCAATTCGTCTAGTTAGGGTGCTAGCCAAAAGAAGGACATGTGCCACTGTTTGAACTGCAGCCTCTCTTAAAAGTTCAAGGCAAATGTCCTTAGCAGCTGGCAGGATCAACTCTTCACCAATAGTAAGGGCTTTTTAGCTTTAGCAACGCAGTTAGCCACTAAGAATGATGCTCTCAGTACAGACACATTTGATGAAGTGGTGGCCTTCAATAATTGCTTCTGTTCTTTGTGTTCATGTTTTTTTCTTTTGAAAAACTCCAAAGGCTTGTCTTTTACTGCAGAGTGCTTGGGCTCCATGTGGCGAAGCAGTTTTGAAGGTTTCATGGCTTTTTTGGATAGTGGGTCACCACATATCATACAAAGTGGGCTTGCAGAATGTGAATCACCTGTTGCAATGAACCTGTAACTTAAGTAGGACTCTTGGCATTTTCTTTTAAATGCCCCTTTCATTTTGTTGGCAGTCTTGGAGTCTTCTGCTGTCTCATCATTGGGTCTTTCCCCATGTTCAAAGAAGCTCTCTATCAACGTTTGTTTTTTACTCATTTTTGCTAGGATTAGCTTGTGGGCTTAACAAAACTGTGACTGAGACAAGTTCACAGTGTGGGAAAGAGGCGCAGATGGAAGTGGTAAATAAAACAAAGGGCGGGCCGCACACAGACTAAAATAAGAGTGAGATTCTGACTTAAAGCCTGCCATCAGATGCAGCTCAACTGTCACTTGCCACTCACTGATAGGATTTTGATATGAGTCTGCAAGCAACTGATTTATTATGGTCTCTGTTCAGTCAAACCTCTCCGCTAATGATAATCTGTATTTGCAGCCGCTCCCCAGCACTAGCATCACCACCTTGGTTCCACCTCAGCTCATCAGAATTAGATTCTCATAAGGAGCGCACAACCTAGATCCCTTGCATGCGCAGTTTACGTAAGGGTTCATCCTGCTATGAGAATCTAAAGCCACTACTGATCTGACATGAAGCAGAGCTCAGGCAGTGATGCAACGAAGCTTCGCTTGCTCCCCCGCTGCTCACCTCCTGATGTGCGGCCCAATTCCTAACAGTCCAGGGACCAGTACTGGTCTTTAGCCCAGGGGGTGGGGACCACAATTCTATATTGATTCTTGAGGTGCTTGATTTTTTACTGGTGTTTAATTAATTAAGTGGGTAGAAAAGTGATAGAGATTGTAAAAACATATCCTTGGTTATTCTGAAGATCTTCATAAGTTGTTACTGATTCTTGATTATATGGAATTTAACTGAAACACTAATAAATTGCCAATATTCCTTATTTTAGAAAAGGAGTCTTAAATATTATAATGCTGTCAATCATTCCAAAACGAATTTGTACATTTGGTGGATTTCTAATCAAAATACAATACATAGTTCTTTTCAACTATATTATCCTAAAAGGATATGAAAAGATAAGCAAAAGAAAATGTGATAAAATTAAAACAAAAAATAATGAGAGATGGGCCCAATCCCAATTTACTAAAAGACTGATTCTGCAGAGTCCCCCACCAATATTATGAACAAGGGAGTCTGAGCTATCACTTTTTTACAGAACTCTCCTGCTGTTTCTTTGTTTAAAATGGAAATAACTGTCCTTTTTGTCACCATAACAGTGCTTTCTTCCCCACACTTCAAATAAAGTATTTAATACTTTCATGATTAAAAAAAAAGAGTAATAGGAAAGAATTAACCCTATAAAAACTAAAACACAAAATAAATCTATAATAATTACACAGACACGGATAACCACAAGATAACTCTAGCATATGTAAAAGCTTAGTATATAAAATATGAAGCTCTGTGGAGTGGGGACCTTGTAAAGTTAAGACAGGAGCCAGAGAATCAAAGAAGTATCTTCCATTTACTCAGAGATTCCAGGAAGAAAGGAAAGTCCTAAAACTCAGAAAGTAAGTTACCTACAAGTTCCATTCCTCTAAAATCACCAGAGGATAGTCCCTTTAATTAGACCTTAGATTCAATCACATACAAATGGAATTCTTATTTAAGCTAGAGGAAAATTAACATATGCAAATCAATAAACATGATGCAGCACATCAACAGAATGAAGGACAAAAACTGTATGATCATCGCAACACAGAAAAATCATTTGATAAAGTTCAACATCCCTTCATGATAAGAAATCGCAAAAATGACTTATAGAAGGAAAGTACTTCAACACAATAAAGGCCATATATGACAATCCCACAGCTAATATATTGAATGGGGAAAAGCTGAAATCTTTTCCTGTAAGAACTGGAAAAAGACAAAAATGTTCACTCTCACCACTCTTACTCAATATAGTACTGGAAGTCCTAGACAGAGTAATTAGGAAA
The DNA here is from genome assembly GCA_004363605.1 of Indri indri. Classification (NCBI taxonomy): domain Eukaryota; kingdom Metazoa; phylum Chordata; class Mammalia; order Primates; family Indriidae; genus Indri; species Indri indri. The sequence goes on along the minus strand of RJWJ010002582.1, from coordinate 72,590 downwards.
GAGAAAGAAACAAAGGGCATCCAAATTGGAAGGAGGAAGTCAGATTGTTCTGTTTGCAAATGACATGCTCTTATATATAGTAAGACCTAAAAACTCTATCAAAAAACTCTTAGAACTGATAAACAAATTCAGTAAAGTTTTACGCCACAAAATCAACATACGAAAATCAGTAGTGTTTCTATACTCAAACAACAAATTAGCTGACAAAGAAATTAAGAAAGCCATCGCATTTACAGTAACTAAGAAAGACAGAATACCTAGGAATAAACTTAACCAAGGAAATGAAAGATCTCGACAAGAAAAACTATACAACGTGGATGAAAAAAATTGAAAAAGACATACAAAAATAGAAAGACATTCCATGTTCATGGACTGGGAAAATTAATATCATTAAAGTGACTTTACTACACAAAGCGATCTACAGAGTTAATGCAATCCCTATCAAAATATCAATGGCATTCTTCACAGAAAAAGAAAAAACAATCCTAAAATTCATATGGTACCACGAAAGACCGTGAAAAGCCAAAGCAATTGTGAGCAAAAAGAACAAAGCTGGAAGCATCACACTACTAGACTTCAAAATATGCTACAAAGCTATAGTAACCAAAACAACATGGTACTGGCATAAAAACAGACACATAGACTAATGGAACATAATAAGGAACCCAGAAATTAATCTAAGTACATACAACCAACTGGTATTTGACAAAAGAACCAAGAACAAACACTGGGGGCAGGACAGTTTCTTCAATAAATGATGCTAGGAAAACAACATATCTATATGAAAAACAATGAAACTGGACCCCCACTTCTCACTCTATACAAAAATCAACTCAAAGTGGATTAAAGACCTAAATATAAGGCCATAAACTATAAAACTCTAGAAGAAAACATAGGGGAAATGCTTTAGGACATTGGTCTGGAAAAAGATTTAATGAGTAAGATATTAAAAGCATAGGTGGAAAAAAAGCAAAAATAAACAAATGGTATTATATCAAACTAAAAAGCTTCTGCACAGCAAAGGGAACAATCAACAGAGTGAAGAGATGACCTACAGAATGGGAGACAATACTTGCAAACTATTCATCTGACAGGATTAACATCCAGAATATACAAGAAACTGAAACATCTCAACAGCAAAAAAACCAAACAATTCAATCCAATTAAAAATGGGTAAATAATCTGAATAGTCATTCTCAAAATATATAAATAGCCACAAATGTATGAAAAAATGTTCAACATCACTAATCGTCAGGGAAATGCAAATCAGACATCCTCTCACCTCAGTTAGGATGGCTATTATCAAAAAGACAATAATAAGTGCTAGCAAGGATGCAGAGAAAAGGGAACTCTTACACAGTATTGTTGGGAATGTAAACTGGAACAGCCACTGTGGAGAACAGTACGGAGATGCCTCAGAAAACTTTAAATGAATTACCGCAGTATCCAGAAATCCCACCACTGGGCATTTATTCAAAGTTAACGAAATCAGTATATGGAAGAGATATCTGCACCCTCATATTTACTGCAGCAGTATTCGCAACAGCCAAACTATGGAATCAACCTAGGTATCCAACAACAGATAAACGTATAAAGAAAATGTGGTATATATACACAATGTATTATTCTAATATTACCTAAAAGAATGAAATCCTATGATTCCCAGCAACACAAACAGAACTGGAGAACATTATGTTAAGTGAAATAAACCAAGAACGGAAAGTTAAGTATCACATGTTCTCATTCATATGTGGAAGCTACAAAAAAAAGTTGATCTCATAGAAGTAAAAAGTAAAACTGAGGATACTATAGGCTAGGAAGGGTAGGGAGAAGGAGTGGATAGAGAGAGATTTGTTAACAGACACAAAATTACGGCTAGATAGGAGGAATAAGCAAGTTCTAGCATTTTATAGCACCATAGGATGACTATACTTAACAATACTATATATTTTCAAATAGATAGAAGAGAGGATATTGAATGTTCCCAACACAAATGATAAATGTTTGAGATGACAGATATGCTAACTACCTTCATCTGTCACTATACATTGTATGTACTGAAACATTACTATGTACCCCATAAATATGTACAACTATATTATATGTCGATTAAAAAAAAATAAATAAATAAAGACAAGACACAAGTAACTAACATTAGGAATGACATGAGAAAATAAATGCAGGTATAGCAATTAAAAATATAATGAATAATTTTATTTTAATATCTAGTTAAGTAGATGATTTTCTAGGAAAATGTCAATTATCAAAGTTTAGGAGAAAGAGGTAAAAAATAAAAATAGATCACAAAAGAAGAAATTGAAAGGTTTCCAAACATCCACTCTTTTACAGAGCCATGAGGCCTACACAGATTTAAGAATAAATGCTATAAAACCTTCAAGAAAGAGATAATTTTTGCTTTTAAAACAAAACAGAAAAGATCAAAAGCTTTCCAATTTCTACGTGGACTTCAAAACTCAGTAAAAACAGAAAATTACATACTAAACTCACATATGAATATACATACAAATACCTTAAAGATATTTGTAAATTGAATGTAACATCTTAAAAGAATAATGATAATAACCAAGTACAGTTTATCCTAGTAATGTAAAGATGGTTCAACATTAACTATACAATGTAGTTTAATATATTATCATGGAATAAGAAAAAAACCCACACTCATCTCAATGCTTAAGATACATTAGATAAAAATCCCAATTCTGATGGAAAATCTTACCTTAGTAAAAACAGAAGGAAACCACACAGTTGTTTTATACCAGATTCTATAAGAAGCATCACACTTAATGGGGAAAGGTCAGATGCTTCGCTATTAAAGTCAGGAACTAGACAAAAATGCCCACTAAGCGTACAACTCTTCCAACCTGTACTTTAAGTTTTAACTAATGTAGTAAGACATGACATTTTTTAAAATGCAGATGATATAACTATCTACTTAGAAAAGTCTCAAGGAATCAGTTGAAAAATTATTAGTTATGAGAATTTGGATGGCTAGACCAACAGTCCCCAACCTTTTGGCATCAGGGAATGTTTTCATGGAAGATAATTTTTCCAGGGATGGTGAGGGAAACAGTTTCGGAATGATTCAAGCACATTACATTTATTGTGCACTTTATTTCTATTATTATTACATTCTAATATATACTGAAATAATTATACAACTCACCATAGATTAGGGAACCCTGGACTAGACATAATAGCAATACAGAAAAGTAAGAAGTTTTCTTAAATAATAGTAATAACCAATTAAGGCTAAAGTTAAAACGGTCAGACAGATATGAGGAAAATCATAAAACTTATATTAAAGAACACTTGAAATAAATTAAATGGAGATACCATGTTCTCAGATAAGAAGATTCAATACTGTAAAAATGCCAATTCTCTCCAAATTATGTTTTTTTTTTAAGAAAAGGAATAAATCCTAATATTAATAGAAATCGCAACAGGATTTTTGGATAAAGTTATTTCAAAATTTATCTGAAAGAGCAAATATGTAAAACTAGCCAATATGTTTTTTTAAAACCATAAATGTAAAGGGGGTACCTGTTATCAACTATAAAATCACTGTAACTTAAAATAGTGTAGTATTGCCATAGCAACAGACAAATCTTGAAACAGAGTAGCTAAATGAACCTTAATATATGATAAAGGTGACATCTCAAATCAGTACGGTGGGGTTCAGTAAAATATGGTATAATACATTGAATACTTGGGTTTAGATCCCTTCTCTTCAGAATCTCTATTAAAACAGCAGAAAAGAATTAATAAAGGTAAAAAAAAAAACCCACATGAACAAAGAATAGCTAAAGAGAAAACATTGGACAAAAAATAAAAAATATTTCAAAGCTTGAAAGTGGTAAGCACACTTAGAGCAATGGAAGCAGTAAATTCTACCTCCTAAATATTTCTGGAATCTATCAATTTCTTTCCATCACCCCCTAATGAGTCCTAGCCATCATCCTATCTTGCCCAAATTAACTACCACAATTAATTCCATGAGGAATTAAAATATAAATTTTAAGGCCTATAACCTTTTTAATACATTGATAGATTGAATTTGTACCACTGCTGTAGCTTTGGCCACACCAATCCTTCCCCAGCCCTGATGCAAAACTCTCCCTGCCACTTATTACCACCTATGTACAACCACCTTTGCATACCTAATCCATACTCCTTCAAGAGCAGAATTTCAATGTCCCTGATGGTCTTGATTAGGATAAATTCACCTATTATATATTTTCATAGTACTCTATAATTCTGATAAACCTATATAATCAAATATTTTGGTATTTAGTGCATAATTTCCTTTCTCAACTCTAAGTCTGACAAGCACAGAAATCATATCTGTCTTGTTCATATCTGTATCCCCAAAGACTAGGCCATAGTCTGATATTCTCATTAGTTACTGATAATACGGTTTCAGTCACAAAAATGTTTAATATTTTTCTGTTACCAAAATCAAGAAATGTTTTAAATTATACATTATTGTTTATAAATAAAATTGTATAATACTTGAAAGTGGCAAAATGTGGCATAGTTTATAGAGTAGTAATCTCAAAGCTATCAACTTCCCATGAATTCTATAAGGCATAAAGATAGAAGTGGTATCTTTAAGTGCTTAGTCTACTAAAATGCTTTTACAGTAATACTTCCTACCTATAAGTATGTTTCTAACCCTCTATAGTATAGTTCATTATATAAAGCAAATTTAATAAAACGAATATTTACTCACCTATATTCTGTTTGAAAAGCTTTCTATACAAACTGTTTTACAAAAGCATTTCTACCCAGTTTTAGAACTATAAATAATTAAATGAGCTATTCTTAATAAATTAGAACAGTGCCTATTTTAATGTTATTAATAAAAATCCTTTGTAACCACAATGGTGATATGTTCACACCCATTTAACTCAACAAACTGAATTCCCCATTGAAAATGACAGCTAAATTAAGTGTTCATGAGATGTTAAAAATTATTTCTGCTTACATTTTATAGATAAAATTATTTCACCAGATTCATGTTGCATAACTTACAGAATCCATGAAATGAAAACCAAAATATCATTCTATGTGCATTTTGGAAAGATTTAAGTATAATCTTAAAGGAAGTACTTCAAAGTCATCTGCACTATTTCTAATGTGTTTGCGAATGATCAAAATTATTTTTAATATATTTCCAAGAAATGATATAGAAAAAAAGAACCTATTGAAATTTTGTTTCCTTAAGATTAAATTTTGACACAACTATTTTCACATACTGATTTAACCATGACCGCTGAGTTCATTTAAAACATTAATTAAATCAATAAAAACAATTTTCTATAAAATGGCAATATGCTGTCAAAACCTTAGCTCTCAAACTAATATCTTGAAATTCTAATTTAGTAATATTATATTGAACCAAAGAAAAAAATAGAATTTTGAATGTGCACAGCAATTCAATCAATATTTACTCAGAGTCTGATGCCAGGCATGAGGTTAGATGATGAAAATACAGAGATACTATCTTTTCTCCAAAAACTCAGTATAGTAGACCAAGACATATAAACACATGTATGAAATAAACACATGTATGAAACATAATGGTAAGAACACTATGAAATAATCACAGAGAAAGGTGACACAGCATAGCGGTTAAGAACCTGGACTCTTATCACTTAAATAGTCCTGAAAGCCTGCGTAAATGACAACCTCCCAAAGTCAGTTTTTTTTACCTGTTAAGTGGGAAATGACAATGGTATCTCTCTCACAGGGTTGTTGTTGCTAAATAATACATGGAAAACTCTCAGAACAATACCTCCTGGTGCATTATTAACATTGTGGAAATACAGGAAAGGAGTTAAATGGTAACTCTTTATTTGATGGGGCTGGCAGAGTGGTAAGACGATGGGGAACTGAGGGAGACACCACTGCAAGCATCCTAGTGGAAATAACCGAACTGAGCTCATCCTACCAAAAATATTAAATTTATGATCAGTATTTAAAGCCTTAAAGCAAAATGTAGAGCTGAATTCCCCAAAGCAATCCTAGAGAAAATCCAAGCTTGAAGTCAACAACAAAAAAGAGCAGGTGCAGTGGAGGGGCAGTCATTCTGGTCAGTTAAGGAACCCCATAAACAAGAGCCCACCTGACTAATACCACTAACTAAATACCTGACTAAATACCACTGACTAAACACCTGATTAAATACAACTAACTTCTTTGCAAAGACAGCAGGTGCTCATTCTGTTTCAGAGGGGTTTCTAACCAGCATGTTGGAGACTGAAAAAGAGAGAGAGAGCAGAGGCTGAGGTAAATCTGGTTCTTTGTAAGACACTAGAGGAGGAGGGATGGAGGGGAGGAGACTCTGCCTAGGAGTTTCTCAAAGAGGAAACTACTGGCATTTGGGGAGCACAATTTCCTTTTCTGTACAGGATTGTTCTCCACCAAAACTGCCGCATTCCACAGTTGTTACAACAACCAAAAGTTCCCCTTCGTACATTTCCTAACACTTTTAGGGGTGGTGCTCCATTCTCCCCTTCTGTTCATCTAACTTAAAGCCTTGCAACAATATGTCCTATATCCAGGAATTCTTCCTTCTTAATTTAGTTATTTTAAGGATTCCCACTTGCTCCCTGCCTACAAATCTGAAGGAGGAGAAACCTGCCCAAGGACAAACCCACCACTTACTCAGTGCCTGCTCATGGCCTCCCATTCCAGATAGGCTGGGGGCGGGAGGGGGGAAAAGGGCAACCCACACAACTGCGGAGGAAATCCTTATCACACTCACCACATATAGATTCCAAATTCATCAGCCCAGTCCTTCATTTATAAATATAAACCAGCAATTATAGAACACCAGACATTTGAAGAAAATATCAGTGATAGCAAAGCTGAAGAAACTAAACTAGGGGAAAAAACAGATGGTGCTGAGATTAGAAGAGAACTTTAAAATTTTATTTTTGTTAGCATTCTCAAAGATATGAGAGAGGCTACCGTGTTCATACAAGAACAGGCCACTAAGAGGGAGTCAATGGAGCAACCAAAAAATTTTACAAAGTTCCTGGCAATTAAAAACATTATTGTCAAATTAAAATCTAACAGCAGACTAAATGATAGAATGATATGGTTGCAACTGCTACTCTGGAAAATGAAGTCAAGGCAATCCTTGAAATGCAGAACAAAGAAAAAAAAAAGATGAAAAATATGAGAGTAAAGTTAAAACACAGAAGCAAGTCCACAGTGCCTATTAGGAGTTTCCTAAGACAATATCAGAGACAAGGGTGGGGAGGAAATAGTTGAAGACATAATAGAAGAACATGTCCCTGAGTTTAAATGACACACAAAAGTTCAGAATGAAAGCCCTTCCAAGTGCAGAGTAGATTAAATGAAAATAGACACAAATCTAAACACATCTAAGTGAAACTTTAGCACGCTAAGGATTAAAAAGCAGAGATTGCCAGAGAGAAAAAAAAAAGGGTTATGTATTATAAAAGGAATGCTCATCAGACATCCATGACGTTTATTACTGGCAATACTGAATATCAGAAGATAGTGGAGGAAAGACTTCAAAGTTCTGATGAAAATGAGTTAAAAAAAAACTTTACAAATAATGACTTTAAAAAGTCATTACACATTGACACATGTATGTATATACACACATACATGGTAAAAGTCAGTTTAACTATACTGAAATATTTAAAAATAAAAAACGAAAATTGATTTCTCCCCCGAAGATATTTCTTTCTAGCCTTTCAGACAAAATTTATGTCTGTATTTGAATATATTCATTTTTATTTACACAAATGCAATTATTTTATTTGATAAAATATCTTAGTGATCTTCCCATAATGGAGTTCATTCTTTTGAAGATACCTAGTACTTCATAGCATCGATACATCAAAATTTATTTAGTCTGTCCTCTACTGAAAGATATACAGGTTGCTTCTATTTTTTGAAGTTACGTTAATAATTCATGTTATAATCAGCATCCAAAAAACGTATATATACACACACACACACACGCCTGCATATATATATCTGAGCATACATTACCAAGTAAAAAGAGAATTTCTAGGTCAAAGAATATGCGATCTTTCAATTGTGAGATATTGTCATACTGTCCTTTAAACATGTTGTAGCAATGACATTTCCATCAAGAGGACCTCATTTCTTTGTTATAATAATAATAAACTGTCTCATAAAACACTCCAATATAATGCTGGGGATACATGGAGCACAAGGAGTGATTGAAATAAACTAAATTCTGAACTCTAATCTCATTTTCCCGAGTGTTGTATTTTTTAAAAATTTAACCACACGTTTATTTCCTTACCTGTAAAATATTACATTGATACAACTCATAAGGTTATATACGTTGAATATCCCTAATCCAAAAATCTGAAATCCAAAATACTCTAAAATCCAAAACTTTCTTAGCACCAACATGACACCACAAGTGGAAAATTCCACACCTGACCACGTGTGACATTGCAGTCAAACTGTTTCATGCACAAAATTAAAAATACTATATAAAATTACCTTCAAGCTATGTGTGTAAGTTGTATATGAAACAGAAATTAATTTCATGTTTAGATTTGGGTCCCATCCCCAGATACCTAATTATGTATCGGCAAATATTCCAAAATACAGAAGAATCCAAAATCCAAAACTACTTCTCCCAAGCATTTCAGATAAGGTATATTCAACCTGTACAATAAAATTAAATAATTTACCAAAAATCTAAATGTTAAATATTGTTTTGCCTATATTTTGTAACTCAATCTCTTCAACCATCTCTCATTTTGACCATTTAATTATTCAAAATATCAGTGAAAAATTAATCTCAACAGCAATTTGATTAGTTTTCCCAACTTAAAAACAAATTTTTAAAAAGTTAAAATAGTTGGGTTTTTCCCCTATTTTATTCATCTTAACTGACCACTTTGCACCTTGTCATCTTCTGACAAGTTTAATTCAGAAAGCAAAGTGAACTGCCATTATCTAAGGTACTTCTCAATTTTCCTATTATAAACCAAATGCCTTGCAAAAGTGGCTAGTACAACTTTCTGGCAATCTTACTTCTTAGAGTCAATTTTCTGTTATGTGCAATGCTTTCAGAGAGAAGTCCTCTCAAAAATAAAAAAAAGCAGATTCTGGTAAAAGGAATTTTAAAACTACTATGCTCTAAATTATTAATAATTTAAAATACTGAAATATAAAAGTTAGGAGCCCAAAATATAAAGATGGAACTTAAATTCACTTTGAAATAATATCTTAAGGCCCTCTCCTATCATCTACAAAATCACTCCGCGTTCTTAAAAGAAAAATTCATATTTTCCCTACCAACAGAGAAGGAGATGAGACAGAAATATAAAATTTCTCACAATATAAAATCTTTTCAGGATAACCATCAACACATATTTCCCCGTTTTACAAAGACAACCATCAAGTAACTATGTTGTCTTCAATTTCTCTCACATACACTTGGTAGCTTTCTGTGTCAAGGCCTTGACATCTTTTCATAGATTTACTCCTAGGTATTCAAATGTTTTGCGCTACTGTAAAATATATTTCTTAATATTTTATTTTTCACTGACCTTGTATCCAGATATCTTAACTCATTTACTGATATTAACAGCTTATCTGCAGATCTCTTTGAATTTCCTATATATACAAGGATATCATAGTTATCTTCCTTTACCAATGAGGCCATCTAAACAATTTTCTTTGTGGGAAAGTTTTAAATTACAGATTTAATTTCTCTTAAAGACACAGAAGTAGTTTTTTCTGTCTTTGGTGTCAGTTTTACAAATTTGTGTTCATCAAAGAATTCGTCAAATTTATTGGCATGAAGTTGTTCATATTTTCTCTAAATAAAACCTTGCAGGCCAACTGAGTACATTTTAAAAATAATAGCAACTTATACTTCTGCAATTTTATAAGTTCTTTAAAACTTAAGTATAACTGACATACAATATCTAAAGTATACATTTTTACAGGCACATACACCTGTAAAGCCATAAGCACAGACTAGACAGTGAACATATTCATCACTCTCAAAATTTATTGGTACCCCCTTATAATCCTACCTCGGACCCTTCCCTGCCTCCAATATCTCACTTCTCTCCTCCCACTTTACCCAGGCAACAACTGATCTGTCATTACAGACTAGTTTGCATTATTTTAGAATTCTGATGTACTGCGGCATTCAAGAAGAATGTGTATTCTTTATTACAAGGATGTAAAGTTCAATATATACCTAATAAGGTCTACCCTATTGATTATTTAGATCTTCTTTCTACTTTTTGTCCAGTTGATCTGCATTGAGAGTGGTATATTAAACAGACTATTAGTGTTTCTGTTTCTTTGTATCTCCTGTAGTTTTTGCTTCAAAAAGGTGGTTGCTATGTTATTTGGTATATAGATATTCATAAATGTTATCTTGTATGAAAAGAATTGTCCTTCTTTTTCAATTTTAATGCTCAGGGACTTGAATTTTATTCTGATATCAGAATCCTTACCACTCTGTTTCCATTTGCCCAATACACTTTTTGTTCATCCCTTTATTTTTAACCTGAAATCAGATGTCTCTGTATTATATACAGCACATCTTGTATACAGTACATAGTTGGATTTTGTTTTATTGGCCAAACTGAAAGCAGTTTTCTTTCAAGAAGTGAGTTCATCCCACTCACATTTATTATTATTACTGATATGTTTGGTCTCAATACCATTATAAGATTTTGTAGTTTTGCATATTTTGTGATATTCGTTATGCTTTTTTTTTTCTGTGAGAAGAGTATTCTTACTCTTTTATTAAAGCTTTTTCTCTGTACTTAGGAAAGTTTGTACTTTTGTTCTAGTGGTTACCTTTGCACATATACCTTTTCCAATGTCCTTAGTCCCGTTTTTTAATGTAATTGTTTACCATCTGGTTTACCAGGGCCTTTTAAGAAAAACCCCTTAACACCTTACCTACAGTTTATACAACAAGCTTTTCCTATTTCCCTCCTTCCTCTCATTTTTTAGTTGCATTATTGGTAATAGATCATAATGTAAACCATTTGTACATTAGTCTTCCATGCTCATCCTTACTTTTGTGAACTTAAGTTTTCATTTCTTGTGGGTAAATACCCAGGAGTGAGATTGCTGAGTCACAGAAATAGATATAATTAAATGTATAAGAAACTACCAAATCATTTTCCAGAGTGGCTGTACAAATATACATACTTAGTTTTTCAAACTATTTAGAATCAGTATTTTACCACTCAGGTGGAATGTAGAAACCTTATCATGCCACACAGGTCTCTTTACTTTCCCCACTTTATGTTGTAATTGTCTTAATATTACATCTTCACTCATTGAAAACCCCACCAAACATGACGGTTTTTGTTTCCGACCATTTTATGTATCTATATTTTAGAGAACAAGTGAAGAATAGTCTATTACATTTGCCTCAATCTGTTCTCTTCATTCCTGATGTTCCCAGTTTCCTTCTGGTATCGTCGTCTTTCTGAAGAACTCCAGCAATTTCTTTTATAATACATATGCTGGCAACAAATTCTTTTACTGTTTATTCATCAGAGAATGTCTTCATTTTACTTTTATTCCTGGAGAATATTTCCACTGGAGAAAGAATTCTGGGTTGATTACTTTTTTTTCCCCAGTATGCTTAAAACATTGTTTTGCTTCCTTCTAGCCTCTTGGTCTCTGATGAGAAATCTACATTCATTCAAATAGTTCCTCTGTTAGTAATAAAACGTGTTTTGTTTGTTTTTGCTTTCAGTAGTTTTGTCTTTTGTTTTCAACAGTTTGATTATAATGTGTCTGGGCATGGATTTCCTCAGGTTTATCCAGGTTGAAGTTCACCCATGTTCTTGAGTCTATAGATTTGTCTTTCTCCAAATTTGGGAAGTTTTCAGCCATTACCTCTTCAAATATTTTTTCTGCATCATATTCTGTATTCTCTCCTGTGTGCTTGATGAAACAAAATGTTAGACCTTCTGGTATTATCCCACAGGTCCCTGAGGCTGTGTTCATTATTTTAAATCTTTTTTTTCTGTTGTTCAATTTGGATGTATTTCTATTTATCACAGATTCTTTCTGTCATCTCCCTTCTGCTATTGTGCCTGTCCAGTAAGTTGGTTTTACTTGCTATAGTATTATTCAGGTCCAAATTCTTCATTTGGTTCTTCTTTTTCTACTTCTTTACTGAGATATTCTATATTTCCACTCATTTAAGGAGAACATACTTTTACTTCTTATAGCGTAACAGCTGCTTTAAATCTGTTAGTTCCCACATCTGTGTTGGTGTCTGTTCATTATCTTTGTTCACATGAGTTTTTTTCCTGGTTCTTCAGATGCCAAGTAATTTGAATTTATGTTATACATTTTTAATATATGATTCTGTGTCATACTGAAATCTTATGGGGAATGTTTGATATTTTTGTTTAGCAGGTAATTGACTGAATTCAGGCCTCAAGCTCTGACCAGCCTTTTGAGGTACCAACGTCATTTTAGTTTATTCTTCCATGCTCATTTGCACTTTGTGAACTTAAATTTTCATTTCTCTTGGGTAAAATACCTAGAAGTGAGCACGTTGGGTCACCTGGTAAATGTATGCTTAACTTTTTCGGAAAGTATTCAACTTTTTAAAGCTTTCACAATGCTATTCAGATCTGTATCACATGTGCCACACATTGGCCAGTCTGGAATTCGGATGGTGACCTACCCATATGTCAGCATTGAACATCTATGTGCTTTTTAGGGTCAGATCCACATATACACAGCCCAGGGGTAAGCCCTGAAGTGCATAAACATTAAGGGCTCTCTTTTCAGACCTCCTCCATCTCTGTAATCTCTCTGGTATTTCTGGTTATCTGAGATGCCCTTTTCCAATCCTCTGGCCAGAAATCTGGAGCTTAATTTATGCCACTCTGCCATGTCCAGGTTCAAGCAGTGGGAGAACACAGGAAAAAACAGTGATTCATCCCACTCTCTTGGGACCACAGCTCCTCCAATTGAAGAGGAAACTTCCATCCCTTGGAGTTATAGGGTCTTCTCAGCTATTGTACCTATTCCAACACTGCTTCCAAAGGATCTCCTGGGGTCTGAGGTGCAAGAGAACACAGGGTAGGGGGTGGAGGGTATTTCTGCACTCCTGCCAACCATTAGAAAACTCCTTTCCTGCTCTTCAAGCCAGAATTAGAGGGCTTCTGGAGTTCTCTTTGTCCATTCTGGGTTTTGAGCTATATTGGCTTCAGGTCAGGGGATACCAAACCCAGAAAGAGGAGGAAAAAAAAAAAAAAAAAAGCAGGTAAACTCACCACTTAAATTTCTGGTTGTCTTCTCCAACTGCCTGCTACTATTTACTTTTCATAGTCTGCAAATAGCAACCCCATGTAGCCTGGCCAGTTTTTATAGCTGCATTTAGTGGGAGAGACAGGGTATTATGTGCTTACTCCATATTCTTGGAACTTTTTTAAGTTACATTTTTCACCAGAATTTGGTAAAAATCTGGGATGGTTTGGTGCCACTATTTCTTCAAATATTTTTTCCGTCCCTTTCTCTTCTTCCTGTCTGAAACTCTTATTACATGCATGTTGAAATATTTGACATTGTCCCATTGTTTCTAAGTCTCTGCTAGTCCTACAAATCTTTTTTCTCTCTTCTCTTTATTGATCTTCACATTCTCTCTGCCATCTCAAATCTGCTGTTGAGCCTATCCAATGAATTTTCCATTTCAAATATTGTGCTTTTCAAATTTAAACTTTCTACTTGGTTCTTTTGCAGTTTGTTTCTCTGAGATTATTTGTTGAGTCTCATTAGCATCCTGGTAGCACATTTTCCTTTTTTTAAATTTTTTTAAATTTTTTTTTTAAAGAGACAAGGTCTTGCTCTGTTAACCAGGCTGGGGCGCAGTGGCTATTCACAAGCACGGGGATCACAGCATCTTGAACTCCTGGGCTCAAGTGATCCTCTTGCTCCCACCTCCCGAGTAGCTGGGACTACAGAGACACACCACCATGCCCAGCTATATTCTCCTTTAATTCCTTCAATATACTTAAAATAGCCAATTTGAAGTCTTTGTTAAATCTAAGACTGAGCCCAGTTAATTGGTTTCTACTATTTTTTCTGATTATGGCTCACATTTTCCTAGAATTTCTTTTCTTTCCTTTTTTGCAAGTCTAGCAGTTTTTGGTTGAATGTAAAAATTTTAACAGATTACAGTAACTCTGAATTCATTTTATTTTTCAAAGTTATTAAGTTTTTAAATAATTGGTATGGGCTTAAACTGCAGAACTGTTTCCCTCTGTGGTATACAGTCAGGACATCTTTGTTCAGTTTTCTAATTTTTATTTTTATATTTCAGCCTGACTCCCTTGGGATTGTATGTCTGTACAGCTGATGATACAGCCAATACTGTGCTCAAACAGCAATCTGAGCCAATGCTGTGCTCAAATCAGCAAAGGCTGTGCTCAAAACACCTCAAGCCTGTAAGACTTCCACCCTCAGCTGGTTGATCTGAGATGGATTGGGAAACGCATTCAAAGCTGCAGACACTTCTAAAGTCTCCCTCAGCTTTCACTTTTTGCCAGGCTCTCTTGGGTCTCCCCATATGGAGAGCTTATCTCAGCCCTTCCATGGCTCTCTCATTTCTAGGATTTCCCTATCAAATTTCTGCTAGTCCATCGTTCACACCAAAGCAGGTCCACAACCTCAAGCTAGTAAGGCAGCATGTGTTCTCCATCTGTTTCCAACCAAATCCACCACTTTTCAACAGCAAAGTCACACATTTTTATGTCCTCTCTCATCTGTCCTAGCCTGAATCAAGTCACTCCCCAACCTCTGGGCAGCAAAGATGCTGGTTTTCTCAGCTAGTCCCAAGCGTATTGTTGGTCAGTTCAGAGTGCTATAACAAAAATACCATAGACTGGGAGGCTTAAACAACAAATTTATTTCTCACAGTTCTGAAGGTTGGGAAATCTAAGATCGAGGTGCTGGCCGAACCAAAGTTCCTAGTGAGCCCCCATCTAACCCTAATCACCTTCCAAAGGCCCCACCTCCAACTACCATCCCAATGGGGATCTGGGTTTCAATATATGAATTTTGGGAGGGGGAACAAACATCAGTCCATAGCACTAATAAAGCTTCAATTCTCAACAACTGAGCTGGGGAGATACAGGACAAGCTCCAGGTATGACAGCTACAGGCATACACTGTTCTTACCTCAAGCTCTAGTAGATTTGCAAGAATAAATGCTTCTCAATTTTTTAACTGCCTTTGGTCAACTTTTAGTACCCTTAATTGGCTGTTTTTGACAATTTTGTCCAGTTCTATATTTGCTTTTTGCAGAGGGGAACTGCCAACCTCTTCATGTCAACATTACCAGAATTTGAGTAACGTTTTTAATAAAAGATTTTCAAAGTTTTAATTTTACTAAATTTTCACAGTCACAACTTTAATCAAGTGAAAGAGATCATCATGATATAGGCAATATTACTTCTAATGATGCAATTTATTAGGATGTTCATTGTGGGGTTTCTTGAAAACATGGGAAAAAAATAGAGACAATCTTACTATTCCACTGCAGGAGCTAAGTAAACTATACGCATCCTATGAATAATCTGCAACAGTTAAAAGAATAACATGTTTTCATAAGTACTAACATTAAAAGTAATCCAAAACACATTTTTCTGTGGGGAAAAAAGCAAGTTTCATATAATAAGATATTACTAACATAGTAAGATATTATATTTTATATACTTATATAAATATTCATAGAAGTGAAGCATACAAAACAATGGAGGAATCAGAAATATCCCCAAGGAACTTGGAAGTCATTGCAAAGTTCAGTAAGATGGAAGAAACAGAGGTGCTAGTAATAAGTTGCTCAGGAGCAGCAGATGATGGAAATAAATACTTGTAAGAACAATACATGACTAAAACGTGAGCAAGGTTAATAGTAAGAAATGGCCATTAAAAACTATTTGCAGTCAGGAGGGTCATAGATGCTGGATGCTACAGATTAACAGTGGGTTAAGATATACCTTTTCACCATGCTATTTCGTTATCTCTGTTACCCTGAACTGCAAAAGGTAAATAGACAATTATAGCTAGCTGGTGTTTTCTTCTGTTTGTTTGTTTTTGTTTTTCCCCATTGAAGCAAATATATTTACTGAAATCTGAAAGGAAAGAAAAGGAAATATTAATATAAAATGTTTCCTTTCTAATTAACTATCCCCTTTTTCTCTCATATTTTGCTCAAAGTAATCTTTTAGGGTAAAAAGCACTTAACGAGAATGGTGAGAAATGTTAAAGGAAGAGTAAAAATAGAGATTTTAATTACATCACTGTACATTATGTAATTCCGAAAAAAGACTATTATGATGGTTGTCTTAGTCAGTTTGGGCTGCTGTAATGAAATACCACAGACTGTGTGGCTTATAAACAGAAATTTATTTCTCACAGTTCTACAGGATAGAAGTCCAAAATCAAGGTGTCAGCATGGTCAGTTTAGTGAGGGGCGCTTTCCAGGTTGCATCTCATTGTACCCTCACATGGCAGAAGGAGAACTAGAGAGCTCTTTGGGATCCCATTTGTAAGGCACTGGTCATATTCATGAGAGCTCCACCCTCATGACAATCACCTCCAAAGGACGGACCTCCTAATACCATCACATTCAGGGTTAGGATTTGAACACACGAACTTGAGGGGGACACATTCAGTCCATAACTAGAGTTAATAAATGAAGCCAAGATCTAAAGATAACCCATATATTTCTAATATCTTTTGCCATCTCCCCAATTGTTTTTAAATAAAAATATCTGATAAAACAAGGAGAAAGACTGATTTTCCAGCCATGCACTACTTGTTTCATGTATTCTGTTTCTCTTTATTATAACCCCTTAAAGAACAAGAGCTTCCTCTCTTATTATAGCTCCCAATATACTACCTTGTATATGACTCAACAAATGCTTAGTAAATGCAAAACTGTGTGAAAGATTATTAATATTCTGAATTACTTTTTCCTTTTATTTACATAGCTTTCAGCTCTAATTGGAGACAGAAGTATAACCAACAACTAACACATAGCAAGTCTCTTTGGGATTAGTTTGAATTTGTAACAGCACCAGTATTCCAAAGGAACCAATTCATTTCATGATGCTAACACTCAAGAGGTCTAAAGAAAACCTCAAAGTAAAGCAATGCACAGATGGCTGTAGTGGCTCCTGGACCAAACAGTATTCTTTTGGACAGGGAAAGCTAAAAGGTACTTTCACAAAAGGTATAATTAAAAATTAAAATTAAGAAATCATAGGCCGAGCACAGTGGCTCACACCTGTAATCCTAGCACTCTGGGAGGCTGAGGCAGAGGATCGCTTGAGCTCAGGAGTTCTAGACCAGCCTGAGCAAGAGCGAGACCTCGTCTCTACTAAAAACAGAAAAATTAGCTGGGTGTTGTAGTGTGTGCCTGTAGTCCCAGCCACTCAGGAGGCTGAGGCAGGAGGATCACTTGAGCCCAGGAGGTTGCTGTGAGCTAGGCTGATGCCACAGCACTCTACTCAGCACAACAGAGTGAGACTCTATCTTAAGGAAAAAAAAAAAAAAAAGAACTGTTTTCTAGCAGAAACTCCTCCCCTTGGCAGTCTCCAAAATTTTGTTGTGCTTGGATTTGACAAAAATCAAGTGCAAAACTTGCAAGAAAATTAAATAGAAATACAAAAGGAAAACGAATAATTTTTTTATTCGAGAGGACAAATATCAGTATTTCCAGGTAATGGTAAATTGAACTCATCTAATTGCGCTCTTGCCTAAAAGCCCTCTAGAATGTAATAAAGATGTGTGTGTCATTTTATTTTATAAAGCGTATATTTACTAAGATGGAAATAATGAGAGAAAAGGTGACTTTGAAAGCTATAAAACATATGGACAAAGGAGTAACTGACCTAGCATACCCAAAGAGGCCAAACTAAACCAGCCATGGGGAACCAGAAAACCATTTCATTTACACAACAAAATCTTCGAAAGGCTCAGGAATTAGCAGCACAAGGTACTAGAGGTGACGGGGAGAATCAAATAAAAACTGCTTCAGAAGAACTGAGATCTCTAGCTCCCACTCCCACCCTCCTTGTCTGTCTCTCACCCTCCAGCACACAGGACTGAAACTAGAGGTTTGTTTTCTGCAGAGAGTAAGAGAAGTGTCTCTTGACCACGGTTAATGAAATCCCCTACAAAATGGCATCATTAAATGCTGAGACAAACCCCTCCACCTGATTCTCCCTCCTGACTATCAGTAGCCTTCCGAGCAAAATGTGAAGAGTCTTCTCTAGAGAATATGACCAGTCAACAGGAAAGATACAGACATGAAGATCACATATCACCCTCCAACAATCCAGCTACAAGACAGCTCCGGTGAAGCTCAACATGCAATCAGAGCTTCAGGTTTTTAGTTCCCCACTCGTAACAATGAGCTAATAACCTGGGGATATGAGATGGCTGAGAAAAGCCTATAACATGAAAGAAAGAGACTAAAGTAAACAAACAGGGCAAAACTACTCAGAGTGAAGAAAAAACAATCATTAAAATTCTCAAAGAAAAAAAGAGAATATTGTATTCATGAAACTAGAAAAAGACTGCTATACAGAAACAAAAGCTCTTAGAAAATAAAAATGCAAAAACAGAAATAAATTCAATAGAAATCATGGGAGATAAATTTGGGGGGAAAAAGTAGAAAAGCACAGAGGTAGAAAAATAAAGAAAATTAGGGAGCCTGATTCAGCAGCATCTAAATAATATGGCATTTGGAAAGAAAGAACAACAAAATGGAGGGAGGAAAACGTTAATCAAATATTTAACATTTTCTAGAACTGAAAGCTGTAAGTTGCTGAACTAAATGAGGCACCAGCACCCAGAAAAATAGATGAAAACAGACTCGTACTAAGACACTTCACTGTGAAATATCACAACAGTGGGGACAAAGAGAAAAAAAATCTCATGTCCAGAATCAGGAGTCGTAGTGGTTTTGAACTGCTAAATGACGACACCTAAAGGTAGATGATGAAATGACGCCTTCAAGAATATTTCCAGCTGAAAATCCTTTACTGTGTCAAACCATCGATCAAGTGTGAGGACAGTTAATAACTTTTAGGCTTGCATATAAGGTTTCACAAAATTAACCTACCACAACACTTTTTCACAGAAAGGAAGAAAAAAACAAAGACATGCTGCCCTCTGAGCATGAAACAAAAAAGGAAAAGAGGAAGAGATGGGATACAGGAACTAGAAGTCCCAAGTCAGGAGAAACTCAGGAGTAAGTTCCAATAAGATGGTGACAAGTGTGCACCAGGTACAGAGAATAATGAGTCCACACTGGACAGGTCAGAAGGCTCCAGGAGTGCCGTCCTCAAGAAAATGAAGTTGATAAATTTAAATAAACACACTGAAAGTTGATTTAGAAAACAAGCAGAAATTTGGGGGCTGAATTATAAATAGTACAAATGGAAAACTAAGCAAATAAATATTAACTCCAGGAAAACAAAAATACAGGAATGGAGAACAATAACCACAGTTTACTAATGGACCACCCAACTAACAAATACTGCTCTGATCAAAATTACTAATATAATTATTTTGAAACAATTGGCAGAATGGGAAGAGTATATGATGTGTATATGTATATGTGGTAGGGGAGAATGAAAAAAGAGCTAAATCCTCACTTTCCAAAATAGTTAAAACCAAAAAATCAAGAATCGGCAAGATAAACATGCCATTTACTGACATGGAGCTAAATGCCAAAAGAATCAGCTAAAAGACTTCAAAGGGAGTAGCCTCCTTGGAAGAAGAAATGCAAATAAAGAGAGTTGGGGAGTGCTGTTGGCCCTACATCTATATGTGCATTAACAATTTTAGTAAAAGATAAAAACCTAAAAAAATACATCTATCATATGTAACAGTAACCAGCTTGCATGTAGAAAAATCATAGAATTGTAACCATGTTTCTGGAGTTAAAAACAAGCAGGACTTTTTCTTTTCTTTTTTTTTTTTTTTTTTGAGACAGAGTCTCATTCTTTTGCCCAGGCTAGAGTGAGTGCCATGGCGTCAGCCTAGCTCACAGCAACCTCAAACTCCTGGGCTCAAGCAATCCTTCTGCCTCAGCCTCCCGAGTAGCTGGGACTACAGGCATGCGCCACCATGCCTGGCTAATTTTTTCTATATATTTTTAGTTGTCTGATTAATTTCTTTCTATTTTTAGTAGAGACGGGGTCTCACTCTTGCTCAGGCTGGTTTCGAACTCCTGAGCTCAAACGATCTGCCCGCCTCGGCCTCCCAGAGTGCTAGGATTACAGGCGTGAGCCACCGCGACCGGCCTTTTTCTTTAAAGACAGAAATCTGGTGAAGACAAAGTTATCCTTAGATGATACGCTTTATTAAATTCTTTTTATATATACTATGATATAAAATATATTTCAATAAAACAGTTAACTAAATGTAAGATGTTTAGAAGGGGATTTCCAGTATAAAATAAAATGTAAGATTTAAAAACCTATAAAGAATATTTTCAATTTTTAAAAAAGACATAGCTATTCTCTGTATTCATAAATGTAAAGATGTAATTTACACAAAATGAAACTTTTCAGTCAAACTTATTTTAATTTACCACAAAACTGCTCCCACGTACTGCAATGTTTATCTAGTACCACTCTAAATCATTTTAACTGGCAAATGACCAGTTCCATTCTAACATGGAACTGGGGCTCAAAAATCATTGACTTGTAATTAAATACAATTCAGATTAGAGTATTATGCCATACTAAAATGACATAGATCTTGTTATATAAAATATTTTATAAGCTATTATAGGTAGCTCATCAATTTGGAATAGTCATTTGGCAGATAATGATATTTCAGTCAACAATGGACCACACACATAATGATGGTCTCATAAGATTATAACGGAGCTGAAAAATTCCCCAAAGAAATTTCACAGTGAAGAGTTCAGCAGAAATGTTTGCAGAACTCAACAAGCTCCAGGTATTTTAGAAAGTATTGATGATCTGCACCCTGTGTAGGCCTAGACTAATGTTTGTGTCTTAGTTTTTAACAAAAAAGTTTAAAAAGAAAAAAAAATTCATACAAAAAAGCTTAGAGATGAAGAATATAAAAAGAAGATATTTTTGTACATCTGTATAGTGTATGTTTTAAGCCAAGTGTTAAAATAGTTTTAAAAAAGTCAAAAAGTTTTTAAAAAATTTATAAGTTTATAAAGTAAAAAAGTTACAGTAAGCTAAGTTTAATTTATTATTGAAAAAAGAAAAAAATTTATAAATTGAGTGTGGCCTAAGTGTACACTTTTTGTTTATAATGTCCTAGGTCTTCACACTTACTCACTGACTCACCCAGAGCAACTTCCAGTCCTGCAAGCTCCATTCATGGTTAAGTGGCCTATACAGGTGCACCATTTTTTTTTTTTTATCTTTTATACTGTAACCACATTTTTACTGTACCTTACCTATGTTTAGATATGTTCAGATGTGCAAATACTTACCATTGTGTTACAATTGCCTACAGTATTCAGGACAGTAACATGCTGTACAGGTTTGTAGCCTGGGTACAATAGGTGTAGGTGTGTAGTAGGGTATATCATCTAGGCCTGTGTAAGTACATTCCATGATGTTTGCACAACAAAATCACCTAATGACACATTTCTCAGAATGTATCCCTGTCATTAAGTGATGCATGACTATAATTTATGCTTACCTCATTTAACACACAGGGTGTTTACTTTTGTTTATACCACCCTTTAAAGTACTGAGCAAAATATTACATAAAAGTATGATGCATTACATTAACAATAAGCACAAAAAGTATTTTTGAGGATGAAAAAGAAGTGGAAAACAAATTGTCTTCTCCAAAGCTATAATGCCTCTCAGTCATCCCTTCTGGGCATGAATGCTCAGGTTAACAAGATAGTGGAACACAGACAGGCACACTACACAGAAAATCCTTGCATGAAGTGCTAACACAGTCCAAATATTAGAAAACCTTCATTCTATGTGGCTAGATGAAAACCGTGCATACAATGGCCTTACTTATTTAACAAAGTTTTTGAAATTTATAAAGTCCAAAGAGATCCTACCTTGATGAAAATAGATCATATCCAAAATGAACATATCATTTTAGGTTTTAACATAATTCTTATCTGAAAGATGTTCTAGTTATAAGAAACTTAAGCAATATTGTAATTTGTTCAACATGGCAGATAAAGAATGCTCTCAATAGATGAAATTATAATTGAACAGTGGTACTATTTTAACCTTTTACTCATTGCGAATTTCCCTATAATAAGTGTCAATACTAGAGACAACTGGATATCCTTTCCAGCAATTCACTTCTAGTAAAGACTGAACTGGGTAGTAACATGTTTTGAAAATAAAGGGTAACAAAATGAACTAGAAATATGGTAATGTGTGTCTTTCATAAGTTTTTAAAAGGTTACATAAAAATATTGTTTCAAATATTGCAGGATGTTTCACAAGTCCTTTTCTATAATGATAGTTTTCTGCTTTAACAGACCTTTCTTTACACACTTTAGTTTGATAAAACAGCATTAATGATGTAGTTTACATTTAGATGCAGTGAAAAGATTGCGCAGCGGCCTGGCTCTGGCTTGCCTGCACACAATTCAATACAGGTAGCCCCTCACGAATTATGAGGTAATCGTCTCTCCTCACCTCTTATTTCCATAGCTCGTTCCTCCATTTCAGGGCATTCCCTCCTATTCTTATCTCTTAGTTGTTCAATATTCTCAAATTGCCCTGGTCCTACAAAAAATAAGCAAGGCCCCAAATACTGCTGCACAATTCTATTACTTGTCCCTTCTTGGGTTCACTCATATTCTCTATTTCAAACACTTCCAACACTAAATTGTCAACAGATGATTTTGTAAGAAGGAAAAGGAAAAAAGAAGCCATCATATATGATTTCTTGAAATTCCCCTCCACTTGTAGAATCTAATACATTATCTTTCCTTATCTCTTTTCCTTAAATCTCAGAAAAAAATCCTCCTCTACAAGGCTGCTACCTACAAAATGAATCAAGTCCCTCCTGCCCACTTTGGGACCATGATCCATGGGTTCTCTCCCACAACTTCAATATTTTTTCTTCATGTGATACTTCTACATCTATAAATATGCCAAGATCTTCCCCACCCTTAGATAACAATTTTTTAAAATCCCTATTTTGAACCCCACTTCCCTTTTAGGTCACAGCCTTATCTCCTTCCTTTTCCCTACCACACCAGGCTTCTCTAAAGAGTAGTCCACACTGTGCATCATCTCATCAGTTCTCCACCCCTGCCATCTCAGCCACTGCTCTCCCCAAACTCCTTGGAAAAGATTAGGAATGAGCTAACCGACAAATCAATCACATATTTGATCTTCAGCCTGCTTGAGGACAGACTATCACTGCTGTTGGTATCCCTCAGGTTGTCATACTTTTCTTGAATGATCTCATTTACTCCTGGGGTTTCAACTAGTTTTTATATGATTTCTAAATATTAGTTACAGCACTCACTCACTTTTCTCCAACTGCCTTCTTAACATATTTCTCCTGCGAGTCCCAAAGATGGTGCCTTTAATTTACCATTTTCAAAACTACTCACTCCCCCTAACCAAGCCTACTCTTCCTACTATAGATTCTACCTCCCATCTGTATTATGACGTCCCCATCTACCTCTTCTTCAAAGCTTATAATCTCAGAATCATCTAATTTTTTTCTTCTCCCTGACCTCCAGATATCTAATTCTTTTTCAAATCTTTCCATTCTGCTTCACAAAAGTCTCAACATCATCCTCATTGCAATTTCACTCTCGAAATTCCACTGTGAAAATTTCACTCTCCCACGTTTAGAGTTTTTATCTTCTCTTGCCTAGACTATTTAAAAGGCCTCTTAACTGGTCTACTAATCCCCAGTCTTTCCCCACCATAGTCCATGCTCCATACTATGCCAGTATCCTTGTTAAAGTACAAGGCACAGACAGGAAAAAGCTAGATCTACAGAGAGTTTCTTTTTTTCCCCAAACAGAGCTCAAATAAATAATGCTGTTCCTGATTTGCTCTCACAATGTAATAGCCCTGCTTTGAATAAATTTTTATTGACTTAACCACCAATAATCAAAGCAGGTCAAAGTTTCATTATTTTATTACAAGAAAATACGTAGTAGTATAACTGAATAAGAATTGTCTGAAAGTGTTTTTACACAGCTAGTAAACACCAATAAACATGAAACATGACTATAGGATCACTGTTATCTTTTATTAAATATTCAAATTTGAATCTCAAAACTATATTATTTTTTAGATACAGGATCTGGTTCTGTCACCCAGGCTGGAGTGCACTGGCATGATAATAGCTCACTGTAACCTCCAATTCCTGACTCAAGCGATTTTCCTGCCTCAGCCCTGAGTAGCTAGGACTACAGGTATACAACACGATGCCTCCCTACTTTTTTTTTTGTTTGTTTCCGTAGAGATGAGGTTTTGCTATGTTGCCTGAGTTGGTCTCAAACTCCTGGCCTCAAGCAATCCTCCTGCCTTGGCCTCCCAAATTGCTGGGATTACAGGCATGCCCAGCCTATAATTTTAGAATGATGAATTTTACTGACAGTTTCTGTTTTCAAGATAACACTTATTTTATATATATACTTACAAAAATACCTAGAATTCATAACAGATCTAGTGATAAACTGGTTCTTAAATGCAGCCATGGTGGAGGTGACAGAAGAGAAGCCATCTGACTCCTTCACCCATCCACTGCCATCATCCTACTCTAAGCCACCATCACCTCTGCCTATCCACTGCAGTACTCACTTGACTAGGTCCCTTACTTTCACTCTAGTTCTCAACAATATTCTCCCAGAGTGGCTAGAGCCATCATTTTAAAACGTAAAACAGGTTTTATTACTCTCCTGCTAAAACTGTCCAAAGGCTTCCCACTATAGTTAGAAAAACATCCACGCTCTTCACAATGGCCTGCACAAGCCTTCGTGATGGCAGACAGTGACTGATGTGAGGGGAGGCGGAGCTCAAGCGGTGATGCAAGTGATGGGGAGCAGCTGTAAATACAGATGAAGCTTTGCTAGCTTGCTTGCCCACCGCTCACCTCCTGCTGTGCGGCCCAGTTCCCGACAGGTCACAGATCCGTACCAGACTGCAGCCATATAGTGTACATAGTACAGCCAATCCTTATTATTCATAAGTTCTGTATTTGTGAACTCGCCTACTTGCTAAAATTTATTGGTAATCCAATAATCAATACTTGCAGAGCTTTTGTGGTCATTTGTGGACATGTACAGAGTGGCAATATATTTGAGTCACCCAACATCGCAGTCCCAGCTGAGGTTGAACAAGACAACACTTTGCTTTCTTGTTTCAGCTCTCATACTAAAAAAAGTGTCCTTTCATAGTCTATTAGTGCCACTTTTTTTTTTTTTTGCATTTTTGTGTTTTGTTATTTCACTGTCTAAAATGGCCCCAATCATAGTATTTAAGTGCTGTCCAGTGTTTCTAACCAAGAAGGCCATGATGTGCCTTACAGGAAAATGTATATGTTAAATAAGTTTCATTCAGGCATGAGTTATAGTGGGGTTGGGTACAATGTTAATGAATCAATATTATATATTCTATAAGGTGTCTTTAAACAAAAACTCTAATAAAACAAGGTTATGTATTGATCGGTTGATGAAAATATTGTGACCAAAGGATCGTAGGAACCTAACCTTGTATTTCCCCTACAAGCAATAGTTCAATATTTGATAATTTAGTGTTTGTAGAGACTTTTCAGGCCATAACTACCATGAATAATGAGGACTATATTTTAATTTACATGTCTGTCTCCAACACAAAATTATTGGGCTCACTGAGGACAGATATGGCATCTTATTTATTTTTGAGCTCTAATTCTTAGTATTATGCCAGACACACTGCAGTTAATAAATATTTATTGAATGAAATTTTAAAATTCTGGTTTCTCACCACTGTAATGTGATTTGCTCTATTAGCAGATAAAATTATTCTAAAGTAAAATTATTCTTAATGGTAAGATCTCCATGAAGGTCAACAGTTACACATTGCCCCTCCACCTCAGCAAGGCCTTGCTCAATCCCATAATAGTCTGAATGTCATCCTCCATTCCTGCCCCTTGCCTCTTTTATAGCCAAAGACTATGCTCTTTAAGTTCAAACTTAAAATCACAATTAAATGGAAAGGAATTTTCAGACATTTACTTTTCCTCAGGTCAGTTAGCCCTAATGGGCACAGACCTAAAAATTACTAGACACCCTTCCAGTCAAAGTGGAAGATTGAACACACGTGCCCACATTCCCTCCCTCTGAGGTCCCAGTGAAATGACAAAACAGCTACTTACTTTTAAAAAGAATAAAACAGCAACAATACTGGAAGTGAAGTCAGAGCAAAATGAGAGAAAGATTAGCAAATTAGAAGTTTTAGGAAATGGTCACGAATTAGAAAACAGATGAGTAGCTTGTGTGTCTGGCAAAAATGTAGGCTTGATAATCAAAAAATAATTCTCTCACATCTCAAAATGATAAATAAAATACAAAAACATCCCCTAAATAAAAAAAAAATAAGTTCCCGAGAAAATCCCCATAGGCCAACATGAAGGGGAAAAAACCAAATTGGTAAGCAGGCCCTGAAGTCATGACTTCCCTGGGTGAGTGCTGATCTCAGCGCTCAGAGGCCAAAATCGGGCCTTGGCCTGTTTAAGACGGTAAACTGCAACTTAGACCCCTCCAGGTGAAGCTAAGACCTGAAAGGCCAACCCCCACCTTGCAAAAGAAGAGTCTAGTAAAAATGTGCCCGTTGGCCAAGAAAGGCAAGGAAATTGGCCTGTTTCAGCTTGGAGGAAAAATATCACCTGAAAGTCTGTAATCACAGCCTACTCTCAAGGATTCAGGGTTCAAAATTACCCACCAGAAAACCCCAAGCAGAGAAATTACAAAGTGATCCCAGGTCGGTAGCTTCCACGGATGTCAAAGCTTTAGCAAATCTCTCGAGGAGTATGTCCTCTAACTAAGCTGCACACAATTCCCTTGAATAAAAGCCAATCAAGCAAGAGCATGCAATTCAAAAATCACAAAACACTCAAAAAAGAGAGGCAGCTGAAAACACAAGAAAGTAATACTATCATAAAGGAAAGCAGATAAGATTGGATAATCTTAAAATCTAAGACTTTAGCGGTTAAGCACTATTCTTCCCAAGAGGACTTTCTCTAGGCCTCCCTTGAGAAGTCTACATGTGTTGAAACATTCTTCTTTTATCTACTGTCTGCTAAAAGAAAACGGGTACTTACTCCAAAACTTTGCCTCCCACTGAGGAAAAATGTTACACATACACACACACACACCTGGATTCACCACATCCTGACCACTACCGTGCAGAGATACTTTTGCTTTCCCTCTTCATTATGTTACTGTACAGAGTAGCTGGTACACACAGGCAGACTATACTTATATTTTATATTAAATGGCCATTATGTTTAGATCAATCAAATGGAGGTGGGGTAAAGAAAAGATGAACTGGTTCTCTGAAAATATCCCCCCTTCTCTGTTGCAGGTATGTTCATTCAACTTTTATCTTTATATTAAAACGATTTTGTTCTGCTTAACAAAAACAATAAAGCCAAATAAAAACCCTTGCACACCTTGTTCTCATGATAGAATTTCAACGTTTTTTTTTTTCATTTACCACTATAAACCATTATAAAACCTTTCCATATTGTAAGCAGGAATAAAATTATTCTAAAAGAAATAACCCCTAGGCCAGGCGCGGTGGCTCACGCCTGTAATCCCAGCACTCTGGGAGGCCGAGGCAGGCGGATTGTTTGAGCTCAGGAGTTCGAAACCAGCCTGAGCAAGAGCGAGACCCGATCTCTACTAAAAAAATAGAAAGAAATTAATCGGACAACTAAAAATATATAGAAAAAATTAGCCGGACATGGTGGCACATGCCTATAGTACCAGCTACTCGGGAGGTTGAGGCAGTAGGATCGCTTGAGCCCAGGAGTTTGAGGCTGCTGTGAACTAGGCTGACGCCACGGCACTCACTCTAGCCAGGTCAACAGAGTGAGACTCTGTCTAAAAAAAAAAAAAGAATAAGAAAAGAAATAAACCCTAGATAGTTTTTCCTTTAAGTGTTTTGGTGTTTAAACTTTTTGCATATACAAAAATTAGAACAGGTTCAAATACGATAAGAAAAAAACCCTAGACTCAAGAATTAGTTCAGGCCGGGTGCGGTGGCTCATGCCTGTAATCCTAGCATTCTGGGAGGCCAAGGCGGGCGGATTGTTTGAGCTCAGGAGTTCAAAACCAGCCTGAGCAAGAGCGAGACCCCGTCTCTACTAAAAATAGAAAGAAATTAGCTGGACAACTTAAATATATAGAAAAGATTAGCCAGGCATGGTGGCGCATGCCTGTAGTCCCAGCTACTCGGGAGGCTGAGGCAGAAGGATTACTTGAGCCCAGGAGTTTGAGGTTGCTGTGAGCTAGGCTGACGCCATGGCATTCTAGCCCAGGCAACAGAGTAAGACTCTGTCTCAGAAAAAAAAAAGAATCTATTGTATTGCAAACTGCTGGAAGGCAGTATCTCATCAAGCCTAGAAAAAAAGGAAGTAGGAAATTGACCTACGTCTCCAAAAACGTCTAGGAAAAGAACTTGCCTACTCTATATTCCAGGGTTTTTCAACCTTGACGCTACTGACATTTGGTGCCAGATAATTCTTTGTTGTGGGGGGTCTGTCCTATGAATTTGCTTAGTAACATCCCTGGCCTCTACTCACTAGCCCTCAGTAGTGCTACCCCTAGATGTGACAACCAAAAATGTCTTCAGATATTAACAAATGTCCCTTAGGGGGCAAAAACGCCCCCATTGAGAATCAACGGTATATTCTGAATAATGCAAATACATGTTCTACAGTTTGGATGTTTTCCCTTCATACCTCATGTTGAAATTTGATCCCCAATGTTGGAGGTGAGGCTTAATGGCAAGGGTTTAGGTCACAGGGGCAGATACCTCATGAATGGCTTGGTGCTGTCCTGGCAGTAATGAGTAATTTCTTGTTCTATTAGTTCTCAAAGAGAGCTGGTTGTTAAAAAGAGCCTGGCACCTTCCCCCTTCTCATCATGTGATCTTCACATGCCAGCTGTTTGCCTTCCAACATGAGTGGAAGCAGCTGGAGGCCCTCACCAGAAGCGGATGCTGGCACCATGCTTCCTGTACAGCCTGCAGAACTGTGAGCCATACAAACCTCTTTTCTTTATAAATTACCCAGCCTCATGTATTCCTTTACAGCCACACAAATGGACTAAGGCATAATGCATTGAGCTAATGTAGTCTGATTATTTCTAACATCAGGATCCCTCTACTCTTCTGGCTCACCTAGTAAATGTCTCATAATGATTTAGCTTTATAGAGACAGTATGATCATGGTTGCAAGATGTACTTGCTATACTGTTCTTTTATGAAATTTAAAAAGATATCAGAAAGGAAGGCCCATGAACAAGTAAAAGTTTCTGATAATAAAAATCAAGCCATATACTTCTCACATTTCCCCAGAATACCTAACACTGCATATATATCAGAAATTTGAACTGCTTTTAAAATGTTCTAACATACTTTAACTTTCTTATATTCCTTACTACTATCAGTACCTTGATTTTCTCAGTTTCCTTTTTTTCCCTAATTTTTACAGTTCATCTGCCCTTTCCTCTCCCCTACATGACAATACCCACACAGCTCATCCATCATCATTACTATTAATGTCCTTCCATTGAAAGCCAACGTATATCATGCAAGGATAAATGAAATTTGACTTACCAATTAGTACCCAGGTAGGTGGTCTCAAAAGAATTTTTCTATCCTTTAAGAATAAAGGGATCGAATATGGTTGAGAACAACCAGATAAAATCTAGGAAATATAACAACTTAATATTTTAAAAAGAAAATAACCTAAAAGAACCTTTAAACCACAACCAGGGCTTATCTTGGGGAAAAGACTGGAATTGTAGGGAAATCCCTAAACTCCAAAAATCCAGGGACTGTCTTTGCCTAGGAATTCCTTGAAAAACTTCAAAATATCTCTGTCATTTGGTTTGCCATGTGAAATCACAGTGTCCTTGTATTTATATTTTACTGTTCCTTCACTCTGCCACGACTGACTTTCAGACTTATTAATTCACCTTTAAATTATCACAACAAACCTCTGCCTACTATCCTCTTTCTTTATGGTAATCCACTCAGCATAGGGCTATCACACAGATCATGTTAAAATATCATTTTAATGACCAGACTGCATTAGAAAACTTACGATCTTCTTTCATCTGGGAAGATTTAAATTTCTCATCTTAATATCTGGCTTTCCATCTATTCAACCTAATTCACAGTTATTCCTTAATATAAACTCTCTGTTCTAACCACATTGATCTTTTCACTTCTTTGCGAACAAACACATTTCTCATTACCACCTAAATGCCATTACTCATGTTACTCACCCTACTTAAGAAATACCTTTTTTCCCTTAGCTATTCAATGGTTTAGCCAGGTTATGGCCCACCTCCTGGTTTTGTGGAATCTAAGTTTTAGAGCTAAAATGGGTCTTCAAACTTATCTCAAAATTAATTCAATCAAATGAGTAGCAAGTTTCTCCCCACAGGTGAGAATTTTTTTCTGAATTCTTTCAGAGCTTACAGTCTGCTGCACATGATAAAACACTATTTATATGTTAAATTGTGTTGTTTCCTAACATGTTCAATAACTTAAACAAATATTAAGCATAGTCTATGTGCACGGAAGAATTTGGCTGGAGGAAATACATAGTTTTTTCCCTCAAATAAACTTACATAAAGTAATACTTTTATTATATGAAATTCCAATATATATATATAAATATATATGTACACAGATTTTCTTTTAGTGAAAATTTCTACTTGGGAGTAACAAATTCTTAAGTTGTTATTTTTGGAGATATTTTGGGAAAGAGGGAACTTCAGGTTTAAATGATAACAGAAATAAAAAGAAGGCAGAGTAGGAGTAGATGTTTGCAGTGTAAGCTCTTAGAAGAGAACAGCAGCAGAGATAAAACAAATTTGCAGCCTTCAATCTAAGATTGCAGAGTCTGTTGGGAAGGAGAGAATGGAGATGAGAATAAGGAGGACAGAGCCAAGTCAGTGTTCCATTGTTATGTTCTGATGAATACTGGCATAAAATTATCATGGGTGGAGACTAACTATAAATACCTACTTGGCTATAGCAAGCTGAGTGAAATAAAGGTTACTAAAAGCTTATTTTTTATCTCAAACATCCAAGTTATGCTATCTCTAGGACAGCTTTGGAACCAGAAGTTGGAATCAGTAACTTTTAAGTGAAAATAAGAAAAGCTCTAAATAAAACATCCTCAAAAATGTCTTCTAGGATTTATGAGGTGGTGGTGGTTTTTTTTTTGGTCCAGACTGAAAGTCCTGAGACATTTCTTTCAAGAAAGTAACGATGACAAGAAACTAACTGTATGGTATCTGGTATTTCCAAAACTGAATTGCATAAAATGTTGATGATCTGATTGACATATTCTATTAATATTTAATGTTTCAATTGGGCAAACATTAAAACTTTAAGGATTTTTATGGGTTCATTCACAATCTTAGTCTCCTTAACCTTATTTATCCCATAATATTTTAAATTCCTTCATGGAAAATTTCTCTACCCCTAGGAGTTTTCAAGCGCTAAGGACTGGTGAGGGAACACTGTGACTATTATTTTGTCTCACAAGATATTCCAGAACCTTCTTAAAAACGTGGTTCAATTTTTTTTTCACTGATCCCCTTTCAAAAAATTACTAGCTTAAACAAAAAATTAAAAACACTTGAATCAATTTAAAAATATGCATGACTATCACTGCATTTCTAAAATAAGTAACCTTAACGAATTAATTTCTTTACTCAGTTACCTAAGTTTCTTATATCAAAGTCCCAGCTAGAAGGACACTAAAAGATGAATGAAAAAGGCAAATAATTTTATGTAACTAAAGTTAAATTTTCCATAGAGCATTTACGTGTACATATACATACTCTAGTAAAATAAAAAGGCAGACAAATCTACTTGAAGACAGCCACATTCACTCAAACTTCGAATAATATTTGTTACAGTTAATGAAAAAAATCAATGTTTTCTTTAGTAGAAAAGCAACTCAAGAATTAAGCTGGTAATATCAATAAGGTATTTATAGTAATATTCTATAGATAATTTGTTGTCT
The DNA here is from genome assembly GCA_004363605.1 of Indri indri. Classification (NCBI taxonomy): domain Eukaryota; kingdom Metazoa; phylum Chordata; class Mammalia; order Primates; family Indriidae; genus Indri; species Indri indri. Next base: position 40,268 of record RJWJ010002582.1, on the reverse strand, counting down.
TTATAGTACCAAAACAAAACTTTCTGAAACATTCAAGAATTTGTAAAAAACTGACATTAGCCCTTGCCATATCACCTGATTAGAAGCTGTTTCGATAAATGAGCTGCAACTGGAAATACTCCCAATTCCTTAGCGAACCATTATTTTTTGTACAAAAGAGATTTTCTTTTTGGATATAAGACCACGGGAGTTATATTGTTCTTTATATGAAAATCAAGTTGAATGCTTTGGAAAGACCCAAAGAAACCAAAGTGACAAAACAAAACAAGAAAACAAAAAGATAAACTGCTGTATAATTAAGGGTAAGCAAGATAAGTATAAACAACTGAGTCATGAAACCTTAGAAGTCAAGATCCTACACTCAGATTGCTTCATAAACTTTTAAATTCTCATGCAAATCTGGTAATCAGTGATAATGCACTAGTTTATATAAGAATGATGACCCAGAGCTCCTGGCAAAAGACAAATACTCAAAGAAAAGACTGACACACGAATGTATATTTTTATTTTTAAGTAATAATAAAGTATATGTGAATCATTTTTTATGGCTCTTCACGTAAATCAACTTTCAGTTAGCCCAAAACTACCACTAGTCCTGATCAAATCAGATTAGAGTGTTTTACTCATGATACATGCTGATAAAGGCATAAAATTTTTTCTAGACTACTACAAAAAAAAGCTACTGGTAATACCCTTAAAACAATGTTTCTGAATCTCGGCACTACTGGCATTTTGGGCTGGATAATTCCTCTTGTGGGGGACTGTCCTGTGCACTGCTGGCAGCATCCCTCACCTCTACCCCAATGGATACTAGCAGCAATCCCATTTCAGTTGTGACAGCCAATGCTCCTGGGGTAGGAGGTCAGCAAAATTACCACCACCCGCCACCCCCAGTTGAGAAACATTGACTTAGGCTGGATGCAGTGGCTCACACCTGTAACCCCAGCACTTTCGGAGACCAAGGCAGGAGAATTACTTGAGGCCAGGAAGAGTCTGAGACCAGCCTAGGCAACAGAGAGACATCATCTCTACCAAAAATTTTAAAAATAAGCCAGGCATGATGGTGGGAGCCTGTAGTCCCAGCTACTCAGGAGAAACTTGGAATGAATTTTTATTAGCCCCTCCCCCTTTTCTGACCCATCTGAATCACCACTGTGGTAGGCTGAATAATGGTCCCCCAAAAGATATCTATGTCTTAATCTCTGGAACCTGTGAATGTTACCTCATTTGGAAATATTGGCTTTCCAGATGTGATTAAGTTAAGGATCTTGTGATGTGGAGATTATGCTGGAGGGTCCTAAATACCATTACGAGTGTCCTTAGCAAAGGGGGATTTTACATAGGGAGGGTCAAAGCAATGAGAAAAAGAGAGCTCAGAGAGATTTCAAATGCTGGCCTTGAAGATTGGAATGGTGCAGCCACAAGCCAAGGAATTCCAGAAGCCACCATAAACTGTGGAAAAAGCAATAAATGGATTCTCCCTTAGATCCTTCAGAGGGAGCACAGCCCTGCTGACACCTTGATTTCAGTCCAATGATACTGATTTCAGACCTCTGTCCTCCAGAATTGTGAGAGAACAAACTTCTGCTTTTATTTATAAGCCAACTAGGTCTGTGGCAATTTGTTACAACAGTCACAGGAAACTCACACAATTATAAAAGGATTTTACTTTGACTTTAAAAATATGATTTTAAATCTGCAATAAGCAAATGAGATAATGTATGGGGAGCATTTAGCATAGTTCCTGAAACGCAGGAAGCATTTTATAATATTACCGATACCACTATCAACATAATGCAAACTATGACTAAGCTCCAACCTCTTGGTAGCAAGAGGAAAAGAATAAGGATGTTCAAACAGTAAAACTGGGCATATATGTTCAAGGTTCATATGAATGAAAACACACAAATCATCCACTCGTATGATCAGTGTACTTGCCAGTTGTATAAGTCTTGTGTTATAATTTATCCTGGACTGAAAAGAAAAATTGTGGATGTGGTCAGCCAATGATGGCTTCTTGGTAGAAGCAATCTTGAACATTTATTAGTAGAGAAGAAACAAGAAGGCAAAGGAGGGAAGAGTATGCAAGTGAGTGAAGCACTGGCAATCAATGAGATGTCTCTAGATGTGCTGACTTGGCTAAAGTAGAGACCATGGTGAAACAGACCAAATTCTAAGGTCGGAGTTATCTAAATGATAGAGGACCCTAAAAGCTATGTTGAATGATTTGACCATTAAACAGAATATTTCATAGGATGTATTATTTTATGCTCAAAAAGTGGCTCTTGGGGACTTCAACAATATAAACATGCTCCTGCCGCATACCAGACCTATTAAATTAGAATCCTCTAGTGTAGGAAAACTTCAAAGGGTTCTGATCCCTACTTAGGTAGAGATCCCTACCAGAGTCACTTCACGGTAAAATGACCTACAGAACAAAACATCATAAAGTATATATTTATCCTTGAAGTATGCACTTAACTAATTCAGCCTAGCCTCTTCCTAGGTTAAAACTCCTCCCAAGATGTAGCCCCTATGAATTCCACCATAGAATTTCCCTAAACTAATCCCTCACCCTTCACTCTTCCTTTCCTAAGCATATGGCCCTTAGTCTGCTCAGAAAATCATTTTCCTCAAGCTTTCCCACAAATTTTCCTAAAGAGGTACCACACATCTCCAGTTACCCTATCCCCCCTTTTAACACTTATCCTAACCAACTATGATCAAACAATATCCTACAGAAAAAAGGAACTATGAAAAAGTTCCATTAGTAACTATATGATAAACCAAAATTTATAAAAACTGCCCTATTGCCCATTTATTCTAATAAATATTCTAAGGACATTTATCAAGTGAAATTCTAAATCACTTTACAAAAGACTGCTTCCAAAGCATAAAATTATGAACTGGGGGGGTCTATAAAAAAAGTGATAAAAAGTAATGAGCTAAACTCCTTCAATTCAATCTTTACTTAGCGCTACTAAGTAGCTAACAAAATACTAGGCTCTGTGAAGGATACAAAGTATCTGGAAATCTCAGTGATTTAGAAACAGTATCACCAGTACTAGGGTAGAAGAAAGGGGGATAAGGACAGGTTGGAAAGGTAACTAAATACGGCCCTAAAAGGAATCTCTTTTGGGAGGGGTTGGCTGAATTTGTTTCATGACTAAAGCCAACAGCAAAGCAATACAAGTTAGTGTTCATGTAAGTTGTATTAATGTATTAGCCCTTTACCCTCCCCACAATTTACAAATATTTCTAGTTTTTCTTATTTACCTTAATGCTTTTCAGAAATTTCAACCACATCAATTTCTTTCTTTTCTTTTCTTTTTTGAGACAGGCTCGCACTCGGTTGCCCAGGCTAGAGTGCAGTGGCATCATCACAGCTCACTGCGACCTCAAACTCCTGGGCTCAAGGGATTCTCCTGCCTCAGACTCCCGAGTAGCTGGGACTATAGGTACACACCACTGCACTGGGCTAATTTTTCTATTTTTAGTAGAGACCAGGGTCTCGCTGTTGCTCAAGGTAGTCTTGAACCACCTGTTAAAGTGACAGCTCTAACAGATAGGCCTTTAGAAACTACCATGCACAAGTATTTAAACACAATCTGGAAGTTAGCCAGGAATGAATATTATTTTCCTACACAGAAAATCTCTCTTCTGGCAGACTATATTTAAAAAAAAAAAAAAAAAAAAAAAAAAAAAAAAAAAAAAAAGGACAAAAGCAAAGCCGTCTTAAAGGAAAAATGGAGAATAATCTAGGATGAAGGAATGATAGAAACTACTCTGAATTTTGTGCTGTCTGTTATTCTGTGAATAAATTTACTACGATAAAGACTGCAGAATGGTCTTTGAATTATTCTACCATAATTAAGGAAGGTGAAAATTTAGGTTCTTTCTAAACTACTGTAAACGTTAACATTTTTTGTTTACTGAGTTCACCATTATTGAATTGGACATTAACAAGGTTAAATACTGTCAGAAAAGAAAGAGAAGCCAGGTAATGGTGGCACATGCCTATAGTCCCAGCTACTTGGAAGGATCGCTTGAACCCGGGAGTCAGAGGCTGCAGTGAACTATGATTGCAGCACTGCACTCTAGCCTGGGCAACAAAGCGAGACCCAGAAATCTGATGTTATTGCACCTGGTAAGAATAGCCACAGCTTAATGGTCAACAAAGCTGTGGGCTTTCATCTTATCTCTATGACAACAATAAAGGAAGAACTTCCCCTCTGTGGTGAAATGAACCTAAAATTAGGTACAAGGGACACTTCAACATCTCCTCCTCTGAATGCTTTTTAAAAGAGGAGACCAATCTGTATAAAGAGGTTTGGATATAGTATACCTCTTGGAAGAGTGATTATCTTTCCAGATCCTTCCAGACAACCAATATCTGTGTACATTAAGCAAGTAATTAAACCTACATTGCTTCTATGATTAATGCCAGTAAAGTCAGATCTTTGAAAGCTATAATGTACTCATGAATCTTATCTTTCACTATGTTAGACATTTAGTTAGCCCACTTAACAGTAGACCAAAAAGTAGACTGTTAATAACACAGTCTATAAAGAGAGGTACTTTGTGAGTATGGTGTGAGTTAAAGCAAGGAAAGTCATTAAGCACCTTGATCAAGACTTGAATCTGAGTGCATCCTCCTCAGCACACTTAGCAGCAGTCTGGCAGAATGCCCAGGATGATTAGCAGCCAAAGTGTGTGTGAAGGAGGGGTATGGTCAAGCTAAATTGTAAGGTCTCCCCCCAGTGGTCACATACAAATAACAGGAAAGTGGGAAAAATCATTGCAGTTTCTGACAGACCGAACAAAAATACTCCGTGCAAAACTGGTCCTTACAACAAAAAATAAAATCTTTAATTCAATACTAGCAATTTATCAGTAAAGAGATCTCTTGTGCTTATCTGCTCTTGTGATATTTATAAATGTGAAAACTACTCTTGGAAGCACCTACAATTAAAACTAGCATAATTTTTCTCAGTATAATTTTTGAGTAATAACTGATAATATCCTCCAAACAGCCCAGTATTTGTTTTATCAAATGTACAGGTATTCATTCTTCCTGAAATAAATATCAGCACATCCCTTGCAACTTAACTACACTTACCTGGAGTTCTGATACACACTTAGTCAATTATCAAATGAATCACCTTGGAAAGAAAAATTAGCATCAGTGTTATATATTTAATGTCTAAGTTACAAAATATTCTTTTTCAAAAGTCACCTAGAACCAGGTAATTTATATTACAGTAAGTGATGTCAAAAGTACAAATGGGTCTTCTTGTCTCTTTTAATATTTATTTTCTTAGTGTATTTACGATTAGATAGCCTTTGACTAGCACTAACCCTGTATTATTTGCAACTCTCTCAGCAATAATTTGCTGATGCTACTCACTTTTAACAAGCTCAGATGTCAAAAATGTCAAAGGCATTTAATCAAAACATCTGTTGTCTTCTGCTAACCTTTCATTATTAAATGGTAAAATATAGAAAGGGATGGTAAATAAACAAATGACTTCAATTTTAAAACAGGTTTTTAAAAAGGTAACACATACAGAGTCTCAAAATCATGTGTTCTTGGTTATCCCAAGCCAAAAAAAGGGGGAGAGGGAGAGAGGGAGAGAAGCAGGAATGTGTAGTCTTCTGGAAAAATTTCAGGCCAAAATGAGACTCAGAATAAAGCAAACTGCTCCCTCAAATGTTTAAAAATATGATTCAATTTTAAAAATCCAACAGTTGGCCTAAGAAAAACAAAAAAAGATTCTGTCTTATATAGAGCTACTAGATTTGCTTAAGCACCTTAATTTTTCCAGTATTGATTTAACCTCGAATGTAAAATAATTCATCTTGATATTCCAGATGAAAAAAGGATTCAGTGGCATCAGTAAGAAAGGAACACACATACTCCCCTGTCATAAAGACGGTGTGCAGTAGTTTCTACAGGACAAAACAGAGCAATTAAAAGTGTTGCCATTTGTGTATTATGTAACCCTAGTCTAGAAGAAAAGAAACTTGGACTTTAACACATTGTGCAAATACGCATTTAAACACATATATAATAGATTTAAGACACAAATGACCTCAAAATGACACAGCCCACAAAAGTTCTTTGTTTACTGTAATAAGGCCTCAGAAGACACAACTATAATCGGGCCTGGAACCTTACCATAATTGCCCAGTAGACGCCTAAAATAAGCAATATTGCCTAAGGTCCTATGTACAGAAACTATCTCCGCATTAGCAACTGTTAATAAGTTTCCAAATGATCACTTGAAAGATTTCTCGGGAAGAAATGGCTGCTAAATCATACTCCAATTGAAGAGCATTTTAACGCACCCCAAATGTTATCAGCTATATTACAAGACCAAGTCAGGAAGCATAAAGTAAAATTCCAACCACCTCCAAAGACGTAGGAAAGAATAGAACGTGGCTAGCCTGGCCTTAACCGGCTGCTCGTAAGTAATGCGGAGAATTTTCTGAACCTCCCCATCAGTCTTCAATTCTCTTCCTCGCCTCACCCCCGCCCCCTACACAAATGCACGCCCCAACCGATGGAAGTTTAATGAACGCAATCTCTAGCTGTAATCCCAGGAGCTGGCAAGATTGAGAATAAACTCCCAATAAAGTGTTAAAAAGTCTTTCTGGGGGAAAAAAAAATCTACCAACCAATCCACATCCTGTCATCACACGGTCGGATCCCTCTATCAATTCCCCTCCTGGCCCTCCACCCAGCCAAAAAAAAAAAAAAAAACCCAGCACCTTTCTGGTTCCAGATAAATGTCCCCAAGACCGGAGAGCACGATCTCAGCAGCGAACGACCCAGGGCAGCGTGTGCTGGGCCCACAACCACTTTGGCCAAACTGGAGTCTCGTGCCTCGGAAGTAGCAGCGGTAGTTGCAGAAAGCCTCCTCCCCCAGGAACTCCGAGCTCAGGAGCAAGCCAGACGCCGGCGGAATCGCCCCCTCTCGGGACTGACCCCGAAGGTGTCAGTCACAGTAACGCCGCCCCCGGCGCGGCTCTCCATTCATGCTTTAACGCTACTCCCGCTGCAGAGGTGCCGGCGCTGGCGCCCCGCGCGTCCGCAGCCCCAGCCCCAGCCGGGGCCGCGCCGGGGAGCGCGTGGGGAGCGCCGGGCGCGGCGGGGCGGCCGGCCGCATGGGCCAGACACGTTGCCGCGCTCCGGCCCGCCCGGCCGCCCGCAGCCCGCAAGTCAGGGGCCCAGCCGAGCGCGCCCCTTCGCGCGGGCCGGGCGGGGGCAGAGAGCAGCCTCCCCTGCCGCGCCGCCTCCGCCCGCTCGGCCCCCGGCCCGCCGAATCCCAGGTGCCGAGGGGCGGGGCGGGCCAGGGTCCCCGCGTGGCGCGCAGAGACGAGCAACAGGGCGCCCCCGGGCCGGCGCGGCGCGACCGTTACCCGAGCGGCGTGGTGGCCCCACAACTCACCGGCTCGCACCTCAGCCGCCTCCGCGCCGCCGCCGCCGCTCCCTGCGCCCGCCGCCGCTGCTCTCCCTCAGCCACAGGCGCCTCCGAGCAGCCCCATCTACAAACTCGGGCTGGTAGTTGAGAATTGGAAATGTGTCTCTCACTGCCCTCTGCCTCCTTCTCCCTCGGCCCGTTCCCTCGCTCCCCACTCCGCCCGGGCTCGGGTCGCCCCCGCCTCCGCCTCCGTGCGCGCGACAAGCCTCTCCTCGGCCGCCCTCGTCCTCCTCCTCCCGCCGCTGCCGCCGGGGCGCGCTCCCTCCCGGCCTCGCGCGTGCGCCGGACGCCGGGGAGCGCGCGCTCGGGCGCGAGGAGGCGCCGCCGCCTCAGGGAAGCCGGGCCCCGCCCCTGCCGCCGAGGCGCGCGGGCCAGGTGGAGCCCCCGCCTGAGCTCCCGGCCGCCTCGCCGCGGCCAGCGCCTGGTCGCCGCCGCTCCCGCGGGAGGGCTTGTGCGACCCCATCACTGCCGGGTCTTCCAGGGCGAAATCGCCGCTGTCACTCAGCGTTTACCGATGGGCAACATACTCCACCGGGCATAAGAGAGGCTCCGCCCTGCCCTTTCTGAGAGTTTGCATTCAAAGAACCCAGTCGTGGGGCACAAAGGAGAAACAGACCTCGAAGAAAAGCCTCTGGAAAAATGCCGCCTCCCCCTTCACACACACACCCCTGGTTCTGATGTGTATTTGGCAGGTTCCACGGCGCTGACTGTGTCCTTCACGAATTTTCTTCCAAAGGCCCAACCGGGGGGGTTGATTCACACCGAAGGAAATGGACGGACACTAGCCCTTTTCATAGCACCGAGGCTCCCGTGGAACTGCCGGAGCCAGCTTTGCCAGACAGCCCCTGGACACAGCTGTTCCGCTCCGCCCAAACATCTGGCCTTCCCAGACCTTGAAAGGGGCGGGAGCGGGGCGGGGAGGGGGGTGTAAGCCGTACTTTCAGCCTCCACTCAAGGTAGAGTATGGTGAATGATGATGAGTGTCCGGGCGTGCAGATGACACATTTTGACGGGAGTGCAGATTTAATTTTTCAGTTGAAAGGAACCGAGCAATGCACTGCAGCAGAGGCTTCTGGCTAGAAAACCCCAGCAAGGCAGGAGAACTTATGGTCCCCTTAGAAGATCTCTGTGAACCCTCAGACCTGTGATGGGGACTTTCAGAAAAACCTATTGTGTTCTTCCTAAAATTGAAGAAACTATTAAATGTTATTTAAATTTTACAAAATGTTTACTGCAGTCCTTTCAAACCATGTAGAAAGCGCAAGTAAAACTTCATATGCGGTGAATGCGGTCAGGTAGCCTCTCTGCAGCCTTTTCTGGCTTTTCTTGGGCACCTTGCACAGTTCCCGCACAAACCAGGCAATTGATAAATGTTTGCAAAATGAATGCGTGCATCATGGCCCTTTGGATTCAGAGACCAAGTTAAGAGTTTTGGTGTTGTCCCTCTTTGTGCATGTGGCAGACCTGGAAGGGAGAAAAAAAACTGGATGAGGTGTAGGGCAAGTACCTAAAGCAGTGATTTTTGTCTTTAGCCTCAACTAAGCATCAAAGATTAATTTGCTTTTCCATTGGGATCATTAATTTTGTAAACCAACTTGCAGGGGAACTTTGTAAAGTGTTCATTTAGAACCTTCTTTCCTGGAACAGCAAACCCAAGGAAGGGTAATTGGAAGCATTTAAGGAGACCTGAATGTGCCAAGGGGCACAGAGTAACTTTGGACACGTGTTGTGACCCATCCAGCAGTCAGGCCAGTGAGCCCAACAGCAAGGCAAAGCAGAGGCAGGCTGGAAGGATGGGGTTTCTCTTCTCAGGGTATCAGCAAGACCTTTCAGGACTTTCTTGCTGCTCCAGGCCACTTGCTTCCCACGGGGTACTAAGTGGATCTTCCCTGGTGCACCCTACCCAGACCTCTGAATTTCTCTTCTCTTCTTCCTTCTGACCCCCACCTCCCCACATCCCCTTGTACCCAGCTAGTTCCTTGCCCTGAGCCCCTTTGGTGTTGGGGTGTGGGAGGGAGATGAGTGTCATTTCTGGGTGGTTACAGATCCCTAATAGTGCACTTTTATTTTCTCGAGGATCTTCTGGAAACAACGTCCTAACCTTCTACTCTTCACCTGACTCCCTGCAAGTAGAATGAAGTTAACTGAAGAAGTTTTGGGGAGGGAGGATTGGTGGAGTCTCTGCCCCTCTAATTACATGCAGACCTACCTGACTTATAGCTGGGACCATCCCTGGCCAACTCTCCCATCTCTGCATGTACCAGTGACCCAGCATTTAGGAACAGGAACACAGGAACAATTATCTTTCTTTTACAGTTCTAACTCTGTTCTTTAAGTAACGACAGCAGCTGTTAGATGGAAGCTTATCACTGTTGTAGGACTCAGCTTCATCCTCAGAGTCAGAAAAATGATTTGCTCCAGATAACTGTCTTCAATTGCTTCTCTTCAGGAAGCTCTTGCTGGTGATATTTCTCTCTCAGTGTCTATATTTCATCAAATAACTCACATACAGGTTATATTATGAAATACTACTTCTTTTTATAAATAATAGTCCCACTTTATGACATTCTGCCCTTCCTCTAAACTTTAAAGGTGGGACATGCCAGAACAGATTGAAAGTGATCTAATTTGAACATTGGAACTCCCATCATTGCTCACCAGCTCACCTTTCTGAGAGGTCATCATTCTGAGGCACCGCCAGTCATTTCCCATACCTGTTAAAAATTCTTCATTCCAGCAAAGGGGAATGTTATGATTGAAAATGATGGTAAGACTTTCTCTTCAGTGTCCTTAATGGTCTGACTTTTCATTTCCTTCAAGGTTACTCAAAAGAGATCATAATTTTATCGCAGCCAGATATCCCTAACTGTAACTCCATTTAAAATCTGGATTTTGATTCTTAAGTCAGGAGTATCCATCACTGGGTTCTATAATATTTCCTCCTTCAAATATGAAAAAAGTTTACATACTTTAAAATGATTGCATTTCCTTTTCCCCTCTGACCTGCTTTGCTACTACAGAAGTTGAGAATTTTGCAAATAGTAAAAGCTTCAAATTTTAGTAAAAGTGAGTCCTATGTGCTCGTTTTCCAACTAATCCATGGTAATAAGAGCAGTGATGCTCCTGGAGGATAGCTTTATTAAAAAATTGCAACTGACATGCATCACAAAGCCCAACCAAATTTTCCTCCAGAATGCTTTATTTAGCTTCACCCCTTTTATCTCTGTTCACAAAGCTAGGTCAGACTCCAATTTCCAACCTCCTTGCTCACCTTTCTAATTCTAGCCTCTCTCTTGCTTGTTGGCAATTTATCCTACACTCAGAGCAGTGCTTCTCAATTTTGGCTGTTTATTGGAATTACCCAGATAATTCTTTTAAAAAAACATTGATGTTGGGGTCCCATTCCTAGATTTAACTGCTCTGGAGCACGGCCTGAGCACTGGGATTTTTCAAACCTCTCCATTTAATTCTAATAAAGCAGCCAGGGTTAAGAATTATGGAAATAAATCATCTTCCAAACAACATTTATACCAAGTCTTCTCAAAACACTGGGGTAGCTCCAAATTACCTCAAGTAATCAAATTAAAACACCTAATCCTGTGCTTTAAGACTCTTTTCCAATTGACTAGAATAGTCCTCTTTCAAAACAGCTTAAATTTATCTCCTTCCTAAAGGTTCTCCAGATTAGTCTCACCTGGCTGCCTGGAGATCGCTGTTCCTGCCTCTGAGCATTCTGACTGGCACCGGTTTACAAACCCTTGGACCACAGTTGATTGTGTATATTATTGTTTTAATCTTGCTTTCATAGATATCTATCAGAGGCTTTTCTTGTAATCTAAATCTCTCCGAAGTCCCACTGGGTCAACAGACAATCTCAAACAGAAATATCTAAGCAGAACTTTCTCCTCTACACTAGCTATCTGAAAGAATATTCCCGAACACAATGACAGTGTTTTTTTTTTTAATTAATCATCACGGCTAAAGTCAACAATTTTTAGAACTCAAGTTTTGGGGGATGTTTGGGTTTTTTTTTTTTACAAAAGAAAACTTCATATCATGGTATATCTCCCTGTCTCTCCTTACCATTATTCATTTATTTTAGGCATTGGAATTTGGCTTCCACACCCACCTCTCTACTGAAATTATTCTCTGTGTCACAATTGACATTTTCATTCATGTCCTCCAATCATTTACTCATGATGAATGTTGGGAATAAAATAACCAACAATATCAAATAAATATAAATATCATGTGTAAGTGCAACGTCAGGTGTCTTAATAGGACACAACAGAATTGTGGGGGAAAAGTCTTTGCTTAGTGTTAGGTAAATGCAATTTACCTTCTCTGCAATGTTTGAGGAGGTTCACCTCTCACACTCCTACTTTTTAAACTGCTCTCTTCCTTTGATTTCCCTGACACTATACAACCTGGAAACTCCTACTTCTCTATTCTATCTCTGATCCCTCACTTTGTGGCTTTATTTCCTCCTACTTCCTAAATAGAAATGTTCCACTAAGAATGGGAGAGATTTTTGAAGGGAAACTGTAGAAAGAGAAGATAGCACTGTTTATCTGAAGAATCTCATGGACCCTTAGGACTCTAGCACCAAACCTTCCACATCTGTATCTATTCCCGCTTGAGGCATGTTTTCAGTTCCCAGTTGAATGCCTCCATCTGGATAAGCCATTCACAGGTTCAATTAAGCTGTCTAAAATCAAATTCATTGCTTCCAGCTCCCCTAACCTAGCCCCTCCTGTTGGTTTTCCTGGCACCTTCCTTTCCTTCACATCCTTTTACTCTCTCCCAGACAGACACATACTCAGGTAACTTGCAGCCCCTTCTCAAAGTCATAGGAATAGATTCTCTTGTTCATTTCCTTCGGCTCTACGGAGTCTCCTAACTCAACTCCCCACCTCAGGGCCTCCTTGCCCTAATCTCATCGCACCTGACTGCCAGATGCCAGTCATTTTTATCCCTGCCCTTTCGCTGTCTACAAGACTCTATTCACAAGGTCATCCACAATGACAGTGAAGCCTCCCCTGTTTTGAGATTAAAGTCACATATGTCTTGCACCTTCCTGTTTCTACCCCTGTTTTTGTAGAAACCCCTTCCCCCACCTCTGCTGGTTAAAATCTAAGTTCACATGCTCATCTCACACCCTCCTTTTCCATGAAGCCCTTCCTGCCCCACCCCAAACATAGGTACAGTAGACCCTCCTTTTCCGCAGTTTCGGTTTCTCGCAGTACAGTACAATAAGATATTTTGAGGCAGAGACCACTTCACTTAGCTTTTATTACAGTATAATTGTTCTGTTTTATTAATTATTATTAATCTCTTACTTGCCTATTATAATAAACTTCATCAAGGTATGTATGTCTAGGAAAAAACATAGTACTGTATATATAGGATTCCCTACTATCCAAGGTTTCAGGCAAGCCCTGGGGGTCTTGGAGTGGGTGCCCCTCAGATAAGGGGGACTATTGTAGTTGTTCTCCTTTGAATTTCTATAACACTTTGATTGCTTCTTAGAACCCCTTTCCTATGCTGCTTCATGAAAGCATCATTTACATTTTTAAGTACTTATCTTCACATTCTTTTCACTGCCACCTGGCCCATCCCTTTCTTGCTTGCAGGTAAGAGCCCAGGGTGCTGCGTACAGGAACACCTACAGCACTTGGCATAGTACTGCACATAGTAGGCACTCATTTATTGAGACAGCTAAAGCTGTTTGTTGGTGGACTTTTAGAATTAAAGAAAATTAAGTGGAAAATGTTGCTAACTATAATTGAATGCTCATTCTTGAGTATTCATATTACACAGATGAGAAGCTCTTACAAGGACACTCAGATTTCAGGCAGGGACCTTAATTGAACTGCTTGACTTTATCCCCCTAGCAGCCAGCATCTGTGTCTAATTAACCCTTTGAGATTCTCATTTAAAATTGGCTTCTAAGTTCCACCTCTTTCATTAATATATGAGATGAAAAAAATAATAACCCTTCTACTCAGCTATCGAAGATTTAAAACATATAAAAACGGGAATTAAAAACAACCTGTAAATATATATGGTGTCAGTATAACGCCCTGACCTCACTGGAGAAGCAGAGAGGCATAAAGTCCTGGAGGGCAAAGGGCATCTTTTTGAAAAGTCTTATAGCAGGATAAACAAAAAGAGTATCAATAGTGATTAAGCACAAAAGCAAAGGGTCACACTGAAACCGATGCTCCCCCAGGGGACTGAGGAGAGACCATGAAAGTAAAATCAAGTCATGAAGATGCATAGTAGGCTCTTAAGACGTTTTTGTTAAGTAAATGAATAAAAGATGGTTAGGATCAGGGCACAAACATGGAAGTAGGTGTGTGTTTGTAGGGGACAATCAGGACAAGCTGTTTTGCTTATTAAAAATCCAGGAAGTTAATGGCCCATTTTAAAGTGATGCCATCTTCATGCTAGGAAGTACAGGGCACTTAGTTCTTCCATAAAATAATCAGCTGTGTATTAATCTGAAAGGCCAGGTCTTTAAAAAATCCTGCTTTGGTAATAACAGTGAGTAACAACTGTCTATTGTCGAACCTATGTGGCGGACACTTGTGTATTTCCTTCATATAGAATGTCCCATGGGGATCAAGTGAAGAGGGGTTGCATCAACCTGCTCAGGCCCCAGAAGTAGGAAGTGTTTCAGTTGGCTCTCAAAGCTCCTGCTCATTCCCACACTTCATACACAGAGTGCTCGGGTCAGTTCAACCAGAATGAATTACAGTACAAGTCACCACAATTAAGGGTTCTCTGTAGCATGTTATTTAACTCAGATTCATCACCATGATCTGCAAACTTACCGTATGTGTGTATTTTAACAATGTAAAATTTGTGGAAAGACTGTTTTTGTTGTTGCAGTAGTAGAACTACGTATATGATCCAAAAGTACAAATTTTTCTGAACTATTTCTTTCAAGAATTAAAATAGTAATAAGTAAAATGATAAATAAATAATACATTTAAAAAAGAGTAAGAAAAGGGTTTCTTTTACTCATTGAGTGGGACGTGGTCATTGTTTAATGGTTTTATAGTATAGGAACTTACCAGGTAAGAAAGGGAGGGGCATCAGTTCAGCTTCGCCATGTGTAAATCCACTTCTCCACCAGGAAACAATAGCACTGGGATTCAATGAAATACTTTAAAAACACAATTTATGTAAATTATCTATTGCATGCAAAAACTATTACTCTAGCTTTTTATCTTTCAGTGCTATTTGCTTCAACTTCCTTAGAGAATGCATTGGATGCAGAGATGCACTGCCAAGACCTGCCTTCAAGGAAAGACTCATTGCCTCCACTGTGCTGCAGAAGAGCTATCAGGAAAAAGCCTTCAGTTGTCAGATCCTCTGGGATCACCTGAGCTGCAGAAAGCCCACCATGCTTAAAGACCTGCCCCGACCCCTTCCTAGGATGGTCCACATCAAATGACTGATGGAAGTGGGGTATAAAGGCCCAGCCACTTCAGCCCAATGCAGCAAGTCTGAGAGGTCAGTTTAGCTCCAGAGTTGCCTGTGTGGTCCACTGAGGCTGGTATTCAGGCCTGCGTTACGCATTGACTTTTGCCTCTGCCCAGTCCTGCTATCATCCCCTTCCTTCTTCAGGTCTTGACCCAAGAGCACCTAATAAGCTGTGCTCTAAAGTCTGTCTCAGGGTCTGCCTCTCAGCCCACCAGGTGACACAGAAAAGGGGCACATTTTGATTCATACGTCACACATTTTTTCACCTTAGGAAGAAGACATGATTGAGTCATACATGCTAAGAGTATTAATGGTATTAATATTGGAAGGGAGAGACAAAGTTGTCAGTATTTACTGATGATGAAATTGTGTCTCTAGACGATCCAAGATAATCAACTGCAAGAGTGAATAGAACTAAAAAGAAAGTCAGATCTGATCAAAATTTATAAAAGACAATGAGTTTTCCATATACATTATATAATAAACAGATAGAAAATTAGACTGAAAAAGAAAATATCCCATTCACAATTGCAACAAAAATATGCCATATCAGAAATTGAAATGTAAGGCCAAAGTAATTTAAACATACAGTATTGGAGAAAGAATAGACAAATTAAGGGAACAAAATAGTCATTAAATAGATCCACATATATATGGAAATTTAGGATTACAAAAGTTATTATTTTTAATTGGTAGAGAAAGTTTGGATCACTCAACAAATGTTGTGAAGATAATTGGCAAAACGTTTTAAAATTATCATTCAAAAATAATTTCCAAATGAACTGAAAATTTAAATCTAAAAGAGCTAAAAGAAAATACACCATTACACCAAGGCAGAAACTATAATCAAAAGACTAAAAACCATGACTATATGAAATTTTTTGGAGGAAAAAAGACACCATAAACAAAGTTGAAAATCAAATGATAAATTTAGAAATAAAATTGAAAGCTGTGGCAAAGTGTTAAGAGTCATCATATGTAAAGAATATCTAAAAAGCAGTACCAATGTGAATAATTAGATCTAGTTTAAATTAATAAATGACAAATGTAAGCTTGGTTGAATTCGTGTTCTTTAGGACCTTTTACACTTGATGATTTATGAAGGTTAATGGAAGTGTTAATATGATAAAATCCAATGGAACTTTTTTTGAGCAGAGAGGATTGTTTGGATAAACTTGATTCCTAAAGTGTAGAGATTGAACCTGTTTTAATTAAAGTCTTTTTCATGGCACCTAGCAGTGTGATTTACACAGATGGGTGTTTAATGCTGATGATGTACACTATGATAATGTTCACACAATATGTGAAATATTTTGTAATCACATGGACTTCTTTATGACAGCAAACATGACTGATTAGATCAATATCATTTGCATATCATTATGGGCTTGATGTTTTCCCTTACATCTTAATCATATCTTAGTATGCTCAAAGAATATTAGCAGAATTATGGCAATTTTTTCATACTTTTTCATATCTTTATGAGATTTTACAGATAGGAAAAGTGGTGAGATGTTACTCTATAACTGATTTAATAACATATTGCTTTGAAAATACCAAACTATGATTTTTTAATTCCAACCAGAGTGTAAGCTACTTGTTGGCCAATGACTTGATGTCTGTTCCTTTCCTGGGTACAGTCATTTGCAAGTTCCTTAATATCCCTGAGCACCAGATTTTTCCATCTGTAAACATGGAGATAATAGCATTAATTACATGCACTTTACTAAATTAACCAATTCAACTCATATTTATTTCAAGCACCTAATATATGAAACAGATAGTATGCTGGAATAAGTGTGCAAAGATAACTAAGACAACATGATCCTGGTCCTCATGGAGATCACAGTTTAGACAGGGAGACAATGAAACGAGTGTATTAGATTCAATACAGGTGCTCCCGTAGGGAAAGTTCAGGCTGCTATGGGACCACATAATAGGAGTATCAAGCTCACCTATTATTATCCCAGCCCAGGGGAATTATTTTCAATCCCTAACAAACTATTTAAATTATTTATTGAATACCAACTATGTCCTACATACTGTCCTAGACACTTTTCACTTCGTGTTCAATATATATATATATTTGAGAAATATATAATTATTTCTTGTTTATGAGTGAGGAAGCTATAAGTCAGACTTATAAAGTTTATGCAATGTAGTGGTTAAGACAGGTCCTGAGAGTTGGTCTGGTGAATCTTGGCTCTGCCATCAATTAACTGAGTGAACAAGTTCCTTAATATCCTTGAGCATCAGGTTTTTTCATCTGTAAAAATGGAGATAATAGTGAGCATTAATTAATATAAAAAATAAGTTAACACAGTTCCAGGCAGCTGGCAAAGGCTAAATAACTGGTAGCAAAAAATTAAAAATATAAAAGAGCCACATAGCTATGTATTAAATCTTCAAAACATTTATTATTTACCTAGTACCTAGTATGTATCATCAGAGCCATTGTTATGGTCTATTATATATCCTAAGAACAATCCTTATGACCTAGGAGCTTTTCAGGGGTATGAAAATATTTGAGACTTGAAAAACTTTATTATTGGTTTAAAAAAATGGGAAAAAAGGGCAAATTTAAAATAATAAGTATTTTGTTAAATACTTGCAAAATATTATTATTAATTTAGTATTTTATTATATTTAAAAATACTTTCTAGGTCAGGTTTCCTACCGTGGAAGAATTTTGTGTCTGTTTAATGATTGCCTAGAAATCATAGCCCTTTGAGAATTAAACCTGTTACTTGTAGCTAAATAATTTTCAAAGCAAAATTATAAAATCTTTTCAAATATAGCAAAAAAGTTGTATTACTGGTAAGATGTGAATTCACTTTAATATATTCAGTATAAACTGTGAAGCAGTCTATTTGTTAGGTATTGGCTACGTCAGGCTATTTAACTTGTAAGTTTAATCCTCAGTGAACTCAGGGTCTGGTAGGGAAATGGACACACAAGTAATTACCATGCTACAGTGTTATAAAGGATGTGATTATGTTGTATACAAAGTATAATAGAGACAAAAAGGACGTAAGATGAATTATATAATATAAATAATTCAGGGAAAATTTCTTAGAGCTGGAGATTCTTAAAGTGGGTCTTAAGGAGTGAGTAGCAAGGCGTTGTTAGTTGGAAAAGGGTGGGGAAATGGAAGGATATTTGAACTAGGGAAGACAGCTGGGAAGTCAGGCAGGCATGAAGCAGCTTGGAGTGTGCACTTCAGGAAGCACCTAGGGAAGCATAAAAGCTGAAAGGCAGATGTAAAGATAGTGGAAGACAATAAGTGAAATGCTTGTGGAAGGCTTTGTCCTGTGAGCAATGGTAAGATCTAATTACTTTTTTAAAAATCAGATTTCTTTATTTTATTTTAATTTTTTTTATTTCAGCATATTACAGGAGTACAGATGTTTAGGTTACCTACATTGCCTTTGCCCACCAAAAAATTAGATTTCTGATTTAGAAAGGTGGCTGTCATAGTAGTGTGGATATTCATTTGGAGACCAGAGGACCTGTTAGAAAACATTGATCAAAACCGAAGAACAAAAAATGGGTGGGAGAAGGAAACCCGTATTTGTTGAACACTTGCTTGGTGGAGGCAGCATGAAGTGCTTTCCCTTATGCTGTCTTATTAACCCTCGCAGCATGCCCACGAGATAGATGTGTCTCCCATTTTAAAGAAGACGCAGCCTCCAGAAATGTCAAGGTATCGTGCCCAGTGTCAGACGGTTAATAAGCAGTGGCTGTGAGAGTCAAGCACAGGTCTCTCTGATACGAAATTGAGTGTGTTTGTTTCTGCACCATGCTGCCTTTCCAGGGCACAGACCACAAAGGCAGTAACAATGAGGAGCAAGAGCGTGGACATGTTTGAGAGATGCTGAGACTCAGGCTTCCAGATTTGATTTCTGGATGTGGGGAATGAGGAAAGGGTCCGAGATGGCTCCCAGATGGGTTAAAAACATGAAAAAATGTAGAGGAGCTTATTTGGAGTAGAACAAGAGATTTCAGAAACTATAGTGGACAAAAAGCGAAGCAGTCTTTGAGGAGGACACACAGACAGCGAGGACTGAAGATTAAGGCTGAGGGGCTTGCCTTTCGACAAGGCAGCTGGGAATGAGAGGCAGCGTGGTATTAACTGGCTCTGAGGTATGACTTGCCATCATTCCTTATTTTCTCAAAAAAATATTTATCTCAGAAGTGGAAATTTTGTTTGCTACTTAAAAAGAACTGCTTTTTAGGCGGGGTGTGATGGCTCGTGCTTGTAATCATAGCACTTTGGGAGGCCGAGAGGGGAGGATTGCTTGAGGCCAGGAGTTAAAGCAACATAGCAAGACACCGTCTCTACAAAATATAGAAAAATTAGCTGGGCACAATGGTGTGTGCTTGTAGTCTCAGCTACTCAGGAGGCTGAAGCAGGAGGATCGCTTGAGCCCAGAAGTTTAAGGTTGCATTGAGCTATGATGACACCACTACATTCTAGCCCAGCAACAGAGCAATACCCTGTTCCCCGACCAAAATAGAACTTTAGCTAAAAGGATAGTTTAAGTCAACATTCACTACGGAGGTTATCTACAAAATAGTAGACCCTCTGACAGTACTCAATCAGAACCAGACCTGGCCACCGAGCTTAGGAGCATCTCAGGTGTTCATGGAGCCCTGGAGAACTTCTGGAAACTTACTATCTGAACAAGATTTTCCTTACTTAGCTAGGCCTTGAGTGGTAACTGTTGAGTAGGGTCAGGTATACCAGAGAATGTTTGCTCAGACTATATATTTTAATGTATCAGATTAGAGAAAACCATTAGATTATAAAAGGATGAAATAAATGAATTCAAATCAGCTGTTACGTTAAGGGATTCCAGTGTTTTCACCTATTGTTGTAGACTAGGGTAGCCTTAAGCTTCAACTTGGAACTTGTTAGAAAGCAGATTCTCAGGCCCTACCTAAAACCACTGGATTAGAGTCTTGTCCCTTTCTGGGAAGAAAAGCCAGTAATATGAATGTCTCAAGCACTGTCTACCCCTAGTCTCTATCTCTGTCTCTATCTTTGTACGTCACTTCTCATTCCCTTCTATTCCTTCTTCTGAAAACTGAAAAATTACATTGCTTCTCTTAAACCTGGGAGATACTCAGAATGTGTCTGACACATTTTGTGATATTATTCTTCAGAGTTAGGAAGAATCAAAAGGTTATAGATGCTCAGATGATAGAGGACATTTTAAGCTACAAACCAGAGCATAATTTATAAAATAAAATTATCTATAAATGTGACTTCATAAAATTTAAAAACTCAAAGTAAAAAACTCAGTAAATAAATTTAAAAAGCAAGTTATAAACTGTGAAAAATAGCTGTATCATATACGGCAGACAAAAAGTCATTACATACTTTAATTTTTAAAAACCCTTACAAATGTAAGAGAAAAAGATAACTACCCCAATAGAAAAGTGGCCAAGAATAGACAAGAAAAGGCAAGTCACAAAAATGAATTACCGAGGCCAATGGATGTTTGACCTCACAAGAGATCAAAAAAGAATATTAAAACAAGAAACTAATTTTCACCTACAAATTGGTTTAAAAATTTTAATAATAAATACCTAATGTTGAGGGTATGGGAAAATAGTCATCTATAAACTGCTTTTGGAAATATAAACTGGTATAAATCTGGGATACAATTTAGCAATGTGCCAAAAATCTTAAAAATATCCATAATCTTTGACCCAGAAAGAGGATCATGTTGATCTGAAAAGAATTTAACCAAAAGAAATAATCATAGATACATATAAAAATTTGTCTATAAAAATTCATCTTAGTATGTTTATAAGAATAAAAAATTGAAAACAACCTAAACCTCCAACAATTAGTTGGAGGTTTGTTATATATGTCATGTCCCCAAAATAATTACTAATGCAGCTTTTAACAGCTATGGTATAGATAAAAATGTAATAAAATGAAATAATGTTTATGATATACTATTAAATAAAGTCACCTAATAAAAGAGTATATGTGGTAGTAATCCCCATCACATAACAATGCACGTCTGTGTATTTGTTTACCTGTGTCTATGTCTATATCCATATCTGCAAGAATAAAGAAGTAGAATGTCTTTGAAGGCAAGGATTTTGACTATCTAGTTCACAATGTAACCCCAGAGTTGAGAATAGTTCTTGGGAACATAGCAGATTAACAATCTAATTTCTGACTGATGAGATTAAGGCGTTTAAATTTTTTTTCTTTAGATTTTCTAAACTTTCTGCAATAAGTTTTTTAGTTGGAGAAAGAGCATCAATTCTAATTTTTAAAAAATGTTAATGGATAAAATCAGCTATTTATAGACACAACCTAAGAACTAATTGTCAATGTGGGGCTCATGAAATTTAAAATGTTCAATTCAATCAAGGTGAACTGGGCAGCGTTGTAGGGAGGTTGACAAATAGGTGATTGCAATTCAGGAAACTTAGGGCCTGTTCAGCTGTTTTGTGTTGCCCTTGTGTGATAATACTATTCTTCTTTTGGTTTTTTGGTTTTTTTTTTTGAGATGGGGGTCCCTCTCTGTCGCTAAGGCTGGAGTACAAGTACAGCAGCATCATCATAGCTCACAGCAACCTCAAACACCTGGGCTCAAGGGATCCTCCTGCCTCCACTTCCTGAGAAGCTGGGAATACAGGCATACACCCCCACATATGGCTAATTTTTATTTTGTATAGAGACAAGGTCTCACTATGTTGCTCAGGCTGGTCTCAAACTCCTGGCCTCAAGTGATCCTCCCGCCTCCCCCTCCCAAAGTGCTGGGATTACAGGCGTGAGCCACCATGCCCGGCCAGTACTACGATTTTTAAACTTTTCCACTAAGTACCCTAAAAGAGAGATTTCAAGATTTTTTATTTTAAGTACGAAATTTCTTTGAGGTTCATCCTTAAATGTTTATTCAAATTTTTCAATGTGCTTAGTATTACATTCAGTTTATTTCATATAAAAATATTTGATATTGTTTACCATCAAGTAAGATTGATCCCATGTTATTCTGTGGTTTGTGTGCCCACTGGCACTCCTTGGGCATCTTTAGGAGTATGCTTATGCAAGGATGGGAACACAGCGTTAGTGAGCAAGATTAGCAGAGTCTCAGAAAACAGAGTCAAAAAGAATTTGTTAGCATATCTTCAAAAGAGGGGTAGGTTGACTAACTGACATCAATATGTTGCCTACTTGGCAAGTATATCTCTAAAGTGAAAAATCACATAGGGTGAGGATTAAATGAGATATAAGGTGTTAAGTAGAATGTCTGACATGCAGTCAGCTCTCAGTCAATGTTAGCTGTCATTAATTATTATTACCATGGAGAGGTTTCCTACCTAGATGTCACTACCACTTACATTATCAAACCAATTACTGTTACTCTGATTCAGTGTACACCAAGCCACATTCTCATGTAACATTCCAGGCAGATTTTCCCCACAGGGAGCAGATGATCAAAATACCTTTGTGCATCCATATTTCTCTTTATAAATTCATAAATGAATCAGACCTAAAATACTGACCATCTCTTCATGGGTTACACAATCAAATTTCTTTACCCAGGGCGCCGTGAAATCGACCTTAGAACCCGGTGTTTTCATCAAGGTAATACTGCCCCTTGGGGCATATCCAGACCATGGTTCTTTCCTAATCGATGGCTACAGCTCATTTCCCTAACTACCATTGACAAGGGTATACTTTTCTAGTAGGTCCCATAGTCCCTAAAGCAGAAGATTTCAAAATATTTTGGTCATGCCCATAGTAAGAAAAATAAACTTTACGATGTGATCCAGAACACACATTGAAAGTTTCGTGAAATGATGTCTAATTACTACATTATCTAAAACCAGAATAGTGGGTAAATGCCACTGTCGTGGGATCCACAGATGAAAGCTGGTTTTGCCTCCCTGCTTAGTCTATATTTTCTTCTCTCTCTGTCTATTCTGGTGACCAGTCTGAACTGCGCTGGTCCATGCCTTATACATATATTCTTCTCCACCTATGATCCCTGGCTGCCCTTGAGCTCTGAACATCGATAGGAGCCTACCTTTTGCTTATATCTGTAGCAACTATTCATCTTTTCTGAATTTTTTCAGGACAATTTTAATTTTTTGTTCTAAGATCCCTGGCTTTGGTTTAGAATATATGTTCCTTTGGCCTAAGTCCTCTTGTTTGCCCTGGTCCCCTAAATTCTCACCTTAGCTTCACGTAGGGACTTATAGTGATGCGGAACATTTCTCCTATGTTAAATGTCCTCATTCACTCAACAGACACTTACTGTGCCAGACACTGTTCTCCAGGCCACCAACTCCAGCTTACCCACACTTTGTCCATTCCAGCTGCCTCCATGTTCCAAATAGGACTGTCTCTGTTCATTCTGAGTGGCAGTAAGCCCTTTTGCTTAGTTCTTGATATGTGTGTGGGAGCTCATTTATGAGGCTGATGAATGCTTTCTTGGCAATCACCCTGATATGGTTCTTTTTTTATTCTGATAATTGCTTTCTTGT
This sequence comes from Indri indri, assembly GCA_004363605.1. Classification (NCBI taxonomy): domain Eukaryota; kingdom Metazoa; phylum Chordata; class Mammalia; order Primates; family Indriidae; genus Indri; species Indri indri. The sequence goes on along the minus strand of RJWJ010002582.1, from coordinate 16,776 downwards.
AGACCCAGAAAAATAATTTTTGGAGTCAGTGAGCTCTGGGCTCAAATCCTTGCTCTGCCACTTATTTCCTGTATGACTTTGAATATCATTCCCTCATTTGCAACCTTGTAAGGGTCTTGCAAAGATTAAATAAATAAAATTTTATACCATTTAAATGCTTAGTTAAGTACCTAACACATAATAGGTGGTGAATAAATGTTCATCCATTCCATTCACTTTTTTTTCTAGTTAGTATTGCATAAAGATAAGATATAGTGTGGGAGCAGGATAATGTTAGCATGTCTTAAACACTTAGACTGTACTAAGTTCTTCATGTGCCTTTCTGATCTAATCTTAGAACAACCCAACAGTGTCTTATCATTTTACAGATGATGAAAACTAAGGCCTAAGGGGATTGAGGAACATGGCCAAAGTGACAAAATTAGTAAATTGCAGAGCTAGATTTGAACTCCCCCAACTAGAGAGTGTTCAAGCTTCTGACCTCATTAGTAGTATAGGATCAACTGTGGGTCAGAATTCTCTACAGATTAGATTTGGATTGCCCATTGTACACACCCATATAATCACATGTCTTGACTTTCCCAAAGATGAAGGTTCTAGGCTTCTTCCCATTATCTTCCACCCTCCATTAGTTAGGACCATTGGGGAAACTCTTAGACACAAAGTAGATGGAAGAAGCAGCCAGAGTTCATGATAAAAAAAGCATTTGTGAACCATTTGACTATCTTTTTCACTCACCATTTTGCACAGTTCTACAGCAGTCAGTATTAAACATATTGAATAACTGACTCAGCCCAAGGCCAAATGGGTGGGGGCTCTGTCTGGGCACTGAGTTTACTGCTCAGCTCACAGAGCTGCCTGGCTTAATGTTATAGCTTCTCAAACACATTCTTGTCAATTCCAAAAGGCCGTTAGGTTAGTACGTGCCTAACTGCAGTACATCTGTTTGTTTTGGATAATAACGAGTGCTTTTCCAGCTGTTCATTTTTCTACCTTCTTTCTTTGTTTCCCTAGGGCTTGAGCTTTCAGCATTCATGATTTTTTTTTTTCAAGCTGATAAACCAAATCCAGAATTATCATTCTAGCATGTCAGAGGACTTGACCTCCCATTTTCAGACTTACGTTAAACTCTAAAATACACTTACATAGAGCTCCCTTGGAATCTGACACCTGGCCCAACATAGTTTTAACTATCTCCATTTAACACATGCATCTACATATTTTTCTTCTTTTTATTGAATTTATTAATATTTCTTTGAATATGTAAAACACGTACATGATTCCAAAGCCAAAACTATGTAACAAGATAGAATCAGAGAAGTCTTACTTCCTAGCCCATTCCCTCCACCCTGCTCTCTCCCTTCCTTCATATCTAATTATTTATAGGTTCTTAAACATTTTAAAAGTATAACATACATACAGTGAAGTATTCACATCATGAATGAACAGCTTGATGAAGTCTCATAAACTGAATATGCCCATGTATCCACCATTCAGGCACAGAAATAGAATATTATCAGCACCCCAAAAACTGCCTTGTGTCCTTCCTGGTCATTACCCTTCACTTCTCTCCTGAGACAATTGCTCTCAACATCAAACAGATGTTGAACTGTAGGTGGAACAATATGTGTTCTTTAGTGCTATGTTTCTTTCACTCAACAATATATTTATGAGATGTATCCACGTTGTATGTAGTAGAAGTGTTCACTCTTTTTGGTTGCTGTTAACATATTCTATCATATAGCATATACAGTACACCATAATTTATTTACCGATTTTGCTGCTGATGGAGATACGAGTTTCTCATTTTTGGCTTTAACAAATAGTGCTTCTTAATACATTCTTGTACACGTCTTTTGACAAACATATACATTTCTGGTGGGTATATTCCCAGGAGTAGAATTGCTGGGTCACATGCTATGTGTATGTTCAGGCTTTAGTAGATATTGCCAAAGAGTTTCTAAAAATGGGTGTTCCAATTTACACTTCCAGCAATGTGTAAGAGTTCCATTTGCTCCTTATATTTGCCAATACTTCATAATTTCTGTCTTGTTAATTTTATCCATTCTGGTAGGTATCTCAATGTGCTTTTATTTTTGCTTTTCTCTGATGACTAATTATTTGTACTAGTTTTTGATTTATTTTTCCACTAATTATTTTTGAAAAAAAAAATACATGCCCTTTTATTTCGTAACAGATAACACTCTCTATATGTACTGTTTTCTGTTTGTACATTGCTTTTTTCACTTAGTATATCCTGGAGATCTCTGTGTATTACACAGTATCAAGATCTTACTCATTTCTTTCTACAGGCATGTATTAAATAGTATTCAATTGTATGGATATACCTTAGTTTATTCCATCAGTCCTCTCTTATTGGACATTTAGGTTGTTTCTAAACTTTCCTATTAAAAATATGTGCAATTAATAGGCTTGTACATATATCTTTTCATATTTTTGCTACTGTATCTTTGGGATAGATTCTTAGAACTGGTATTGCTGGCTCAAAGACAAATGCATATGTAATTTTGTTAGATATCACCATATTTCTCTCCATAGGGATTATACCATATCATATTCCCACAAGTGACCTGTGAAACATGTACCTATATTTTGTGCAATAAACCTTTCCTCTTAGAATATTTAATAGCCAGGGAATTAAGATACTGGTAAATTTTTTAAAAGTAAAGAATCTTCAAAAGTAAAATATTTGATCATCTATAACACTGCAACCTCATAAAGCATTTTAATGTTCCTTAGATGTGTATATATTGAAATTGAGTTAATAATATGTATTTTTAATACATATTTTTAAATGTCATTCTGACAGGCTGGGAGACACTACTCTGGCCTCAGGCCAGGAGCACATGTTTCTTGTAGTCTTATATTTCATATAAAATATGGTTTTTAATGATAACATGTTAGTCAAGAATGTTTTAGTTGTAAGTTTAAGAAAAAAAGTGGGGCATTCATTGATTCATATAACTGGGAGTCAAAGGTAGCCTGGGTAGCTTCAGGTATGGTAGGATCCAATATTGATGCGAATCCTCTCTCTCCATCCATCAACTCTGTTTTCCTCCATGTTAGTTTCTCACCGTCCTTAAAGCTTGCAGTTTCACAAGGCAAGAGGACTTCACTTGTCAAGCATCCACATCTGACCTCACAAAAGGACTCTGGCTCCGAATGTCATGAATATTTCATCTATATCAGAGAAGATGGGGGTCCCTTGATTGGCAGTACTGTCAGAAACAGAATAAAAGAAGCTGAGATTTCTAAAGTTGTGGGCCATCTCTAAAATAACAGATATCTTTTATAGCTGTAAATTCTGTAGTCCAGATACACTGTAATTAATCTTGCCTCTCACTGGTGTTCACCTTCACGTTTAGGTTGTTTCCAGGTTTTGCTAGTATATATCATATCATCATAAATATTCTTATAGTCCACACTTTTATTTCTTTAGGATATATCTCTCTAAGTGGGATTAAAGGGTGAGAAGATATGGATATTTCACATATATTGTCACATCCTTCCAGGGTGCATGTAGTAATATATACTCTCAAAAGCAATTGATGAGATTGCTGTTCTACCACACCCCAGAGAGCATTAGAAATTTTAATTTGATAGGGGTTATCACATTGCTTCATGCTTAATTTGCACAAGATAATAAATATCTGTTCTGTTTATAGTAGGTATTCAATACATAGCTCTTCACTTGATTAATGTTTCATATTTTCCTATATTTTTTTCAAATGCCTATTCACTCTTCTTCCAATTTAAAAGAAAAATAGAGAAATAAAAGGAGAATGTATCTAAGTGGGAAAATGTCAAGTTCTTATATTTCCCCCTTTATGCTTAGGATTTATGAGATGCCCTGAGCAATTAGCTAGGTATAGCTATGTCACAAAGAGGTGGTTTGGAGGTGCGTGCAGCTGCTCAGTGTTCCTTCAGATCTCCCATTAAAGCTTCTCCAAATGAACCTACAATCTAAAGACAGGGTGCTTGCTATGCTAACTGCATGGCATCCCCTCTTCCTTCTTCCAATCAGCTTGTTACCCACAAGCCCCTTTTATATAGAATTTCTGGAGTTGTCACTAAATTTGTTCATCGCAGGGTTCCCAGCATTAGCAGCATCAGAACAACCCAGGAACCAGCTGGAAATGCAAATTCTCAGGCCCCATCTCAGATCTACTATGTCAGTAACTCTGGGTGCAGGACCTGGTAATGCTTGTGTGTGTGTGTGTGTGTGTGTGTGTGTGTGTGTGTGTGAGTAATTGGGGCAAAATACACAGAACATCAGAAAATTTACCATCTTAACCATTTTTAAGATTCATTTTAAATTGACAAATAACATTGTGAATATTTATCGTATACATGTTGTTTTGAAATATGTATGCATTGTGAAATGGCTAAATCAAGCTAATTAACATATGTGTTGCCTCACATACTTCTCATTTTTTGTGGTGAGACTCTTAACCATTTCTAAGTGTATGGTTCAGTAGTGTTAAGTACATTCACATTGTTGTACAATCAATCTCCAGAACTCTTATTATCTTGCAAAACTGAAACTCTGTATCCATTAAACAACAACTCCCCATTTTCTACTTCTCCCAGCCCCTGGCAACTACCATCATCTTTTCTGTCTCTATGAATTTGACTACTCTAGGTACCTTATAGAAGTGAAATCACACAACATTTACCTTTTTGTGACTGGCTTATTTCGTTTAACGTAATGCACTAAAGGTCTATTTATGTAGCATGTATCAGAATTTCTTTCCTTTCTAAGGCTGAATAATATTCCATTGCATGTATACACTACATTTTGTTTATCCATTCATCTATCAAGGAATATTGGATTACTTCCACTTGACAATCTGTGTTTTAACAAGTCCCCCAGGAAATTCTCCTGCATAGTTAAGTTTGAGAACTGCTGGCTAATAGGAAATAAAAGTGTAGTGAATGTCATTCTGACAGATCTAGAATTCTTTTTAGAATATTTTAAACTATATTTGATACAGCAAGTTAATCTGTATGATGCATATGACCCAGGGCGAAGTATAATACCTCTTTGCTTGTGGTAATCTCACAAGGTTGCAGTGTAGAACACTGGAATGCCAAATAAAAAGTATTTAGTATTGTTTAAAATAAATGAAGTGCTAAACTAAGCCAATCTGATTTTTGAAAGACAGAAACTGGACTGGGTTGAGAGTTGATCAAGTTAAAAAGGTAAGGTGGATAAAAGAAAAGTAATGAAGTCAAAAGGCATATGCTATAAATACCATAAAGGGAAACAGAAGCATTCTACATTATGCTCACCATGGAATTCAGTGAGCTGCTAATGGAGTTGACAGTTACAGCTATTTTGAATAAGCTGAATTCTTTGGCAGTTACCAGGGAACATTTGTGGTTATGTAAACTACCATAAGGAGGGTAGTCAAAGCTCACAAAACTGACAGCCTGAGGTAGTCAGTCAGTTGAGGACCCCGTGGTGATGTGCAGCATTGCATAATGGCATACTCGGGCTTTGGGATGGGAGATTCAATTTTCCCACAGAAATCCCAGCTAGAGAATTGAGTTGGAGGCAGAGTGTAGTACTAGGCAGGCTAATGATATGATTTGATATAGGACTATTAATTTTTCCTCAAGAAATGAACACATGTATTTAATTCTATTGTATTTTATTTGGAAGAGGAAACTTATCTAAATGATGATATACTTGATGCCTGGCACAGGGAAGGCATTTAGATATAGATGAGTGAATGAATGGGTGAATAGATAATATAATGAATAAATTAATTTCACCCATATTTACTGAGCACCTGTAAGATGCAGGCCAAAGGGAGGCCCTAGCATATATCACTATAGAGATAAATAAGTCAGAAGACTGTCTAGTAAGTCAGCAAATAAATAAGAGCTTCTCATTTGTGTTGCATCTACAGTTCTCACTTCTAAATTGCCCACAGAACCTTGGGCAAATTATTTAACATCCCTGGGTCTTGGTTTACTCATCTCTAAAATTGGGTGTGTGTGGTGCCACCAGATGCCAAGATAGATGATCTTTAAGGCTTCTTATAGTTTTCAAATTCTCTTTCTTCTGTTTTATTTTATGAGGTAGAGTGCTGTCATTTTTTAATCCATTCAGCAATATTTGTTGAGTCTGTGTAAGGCACTGTGCTATAATTTTCCCATAACTTACTAAAATCACTTTCCTTTTTCATCACTATAAAAGAGAATGGCTGAATGTCAGGTAGAAAAATCTCCATAAACAGATCGCTATGTAACTCATACCAAAATAGTAAGCACTCTTTGGTTTCTGCACAGCCCCAAGCAGCAGTTAGGTTTTCTCCTACCTTCCTGGGAGCTTCCAAGTTCCAAGAAGTGATCGGAACACCTGTGCTGGGTAGCTGTCTTGTCATGATATCTCGTGAGATGAAAAATTCCCTGGCAACAGCTCAGTAAGGATCTCCAGGCCTTTCCATCAACTGGCAATACTGTGCAAAAAGTTGTTTGTTTTTTTTAAAAATTGTTTCAGAAGCATTTGGTTATTTAAAGATTTGGTCTTTATAAACACATCCATCCCATGTGATTGAGAAATGGGACTAGCAGATGTTGCCTGATTTTTCTTTTTACCTAGGGATTTCATGGTATCTGTTTTTCAATTTCCAACTAAGTATTAAATGCTTGTATAATTTAAGTGTTTCATTTAATTAAGCTTTAAAATGTATTTAAACTTTAGATCAGCCTAGATAACTTGAAAATAGAAACAACCAGAGCAGTTCTGCCAGTATAGATTCAATCTAACAGTGTATTTTAAATGATTTAGGCAATGATAAGTATAGTTCTAGTGGTTTCTGGACAAACTCTAAATTCTTGAGTCTTTCAGAGCTGTATTTATATAAGTAAGGCTATCACTTCCTATCTCTGCTTCCTGTCATTTAAAAATTAGCCCATTTGTTGGGCCTGAAATGGGTGAGGAATGAGTCTTTGGTTAAACTTACAAACAGGTGCCAAGTCATCAGCATGACACACCTAAAGAACATTTGTATGATAGAAGAGCACCTTGACATCCACACAAATATATGCCCGGAAAGTGTTTAAGTATGTAGTTTGAGCGTCTTGCCACTTTCCGTGTTTATGCGTTATTGCTCTGCCACTTGAAATATAATTGAATCCACAGTTTGTTTTTTTTTTTCAGCACAAACGTATAAAAAAGATTACTTATTGTTTGCCACACAGAGTGATGTCTACAGACTAGGCTTAGGGGAGAAAAATGTGGTTTACATGCACACATCTACATTGGTGATTTTCCTCAGCGATACTAAAGGTAATGTTTGACAATAGCACACAGATTGACTTTGTAAAGTATGATAACTCCTTTTTAATGAACATGGGTTCCAAACAACATCTTTTCTTATGGGGGTAGTAAATTTATGCTCTATATCATAAAAGTAATTATATAAGACATTGAGAAAGGTGCATTTCCTCCCTGCAGAGCCCAGGTAGGCTGATTCTTTATGCTTTTCTTCTCTTTTCGAGAGAGGCAGGCTCTTTTCCAGAGGGTCAGTGGCCTGTCCCTTTTTGAATGGTTCCTTTTATGGGGTACAGAGTCCTGCTTATCTTCACCAGCTAAGCCCTTACTCCACCCTGCCCTTTTCCCAGAAAAGAAAGGTCTTTCTGTAAAGGGACTCACTTCCTCTTTATTGCTTCTCGGGGACTCAGTTGAGGAGGTGAGGACTTGTGCAAACCCTTGGACCTTTCTTCGGCATTCCTGCTTTGCTGAATGTCTTCCGCACTATTGCGCCTCACCCTCAGGATTCATCTGGGCCCAGTCCATGCTCCACACAGAGGTCAGCTCTTCTGGAAACGCAAATTTGATTATGTCACAGCCCTGCCTGAAATCTTGAGTGGTTCCTATCACTGAATTTTCGAGCATGTCATAAAAGGCATCATAAAAGGCATGTCATAAAAGGCCCCTCCTGCCCACCCAGCCTCATTTCCTACCACTCAGATATACCTGTTCTCTCTTTCAGTCTTACCTGAGTTGCAGTTCTGTCAGTCTTTCTGCTTGGAGCACACTTTTCCAGCTTTTTCACTTGATTGGTACACACAAATTCTTCACTTCGGATGGGGGCTTCACTGTTTTCCGCACAGAGTTAGGTGCCTTCCCTGTCAGCTCCCACAGTGCCTTGTGCATAGCATAGCATTATACTTACCTCGCCTATTCATTCCTCTATTTTTCTGTCTCTCTCATTAGACAATGAGCCTGTCGTGTCTGTAACCATTGCCACCGAATCTTTCCTTACACCTATTTGTCTCTAGCAACAATGGCAGTGCCTGATATGTAGCAGTTTGACAGTAAAGACTGGTGGCAAGAATGTATTAATCCACTCATTTATTCTTATTCTGATCAACTTTATTTAAAAAGGGCTCTGCTGGCCGGCTGCGGTGGCTCACGCCTGTAATCCTAGCACTGTGGGAGGCCGAGGCGGGCGGATTGTTTGAGCTCCGGAGTTCGAAACCAGCCTGAGCAAGAGCGAGACCCCGCCTCTACTAAAAATAGAAAGAAATTAATCAGACAACTAAAAATATATAGAAAAAATTAGCCGGGCATGGTGGCACATGCCTGTAGTCCCAGCTACTTGGGAAGCTGAGGCAGAAGGATCGCTTGAGCCCAGGAGTTTGAGGTTGCTGTGAGCTAGGCTGACGCCACGGCACTCACTCTAGCCCGGGCAACAGAGTGAGACTGTCTCAAAAAAAAAAAAAAAAAAAAAAAAAAAAGGCTCTGTTACCAGAGGACTGGTTATGCTAGTAGATGTGCTATGTATAGGTCATCTGTTTTGAAATAATTCTGTACTTAATTGGAGCCACTTATATGATTTCTTATTGGCATTAATATCTCATAATATCAACTGGGCCATAACAGTGTATGCAGCACATCAGCTTATGCTAAAATACGATGAGAACAGATTCTCTAACGCCAAACAAGTATTTCAGGAAGACCCTCCGTATACTTAGTTGTTTGTAAAGAGGCTCCCAAGATCTGTGTTTTCAGGGACTCTCGTACAGAATGGAAACTATCTGAATAGAACTTAAACCGACACTGTGTTATTTAATGGTCAAGTCAAATGCTTCTACATGCATTGTTAAAAACATAGTTTTCTTTTCCAAACAAGTTACCTATGCTGTGTTCACATGAACACTTTATTATCAGCTGGTGAGCAAAGTGAAAAAACCATTGAACCTAGGGCTGCAAATACCAGCTTTGAAATTGGGGTTGTATAGTTAGAAAATATATTGACTTTCTAGTGTGCAAATTAACTGCCCAAGGCTTATCTTTCTCTTTTTTAAGATTTCTCTTTAGCAACACAGAATTTAGCACTGCAGTAGCTCTTATCCTAGAATAGTGATTCTCAACCAGGGCATTTTAACCCTAATGTACATTTGTCAATATCTGGAGACATTTTTGATTGTCATAATTAGGGGAGAGTGGTGAGCATTTAGTGGGAAGAGGCTAGCGGTGCTGCTACACCTCTTACAATGCGCTGGATGGCCCCACACAAAAACTTACCTGGCTTGAAATGTCAATAGTGCTGAGATTGAGAAACCCTGTACTAGGATGAAACAAGAAAGTGTGGTTAGAAGCTGGCAGTGAGAATTTTCCATGTGTGTGATTGATTTGTCTTTCTCAGTTTGCTGCTCCTTCACAGACCATTCATGGAGTTGTCTGTGATCCTCTCTCTAGGTGGTTCACAACTTGGCTCTTTGCTTCTGCAAGCTGGCAGGAGAGTCTTGCTTGCTCCACTCTGCTAGGACTGAGTCTCATATAATATAGCATAATTATCAGCTGGTGAGCAAAGTGAAAAAACCATTGGACCTAGGGCTGCAAATAGCAGCTTCAAAATTGGGGATGTATAGTTAGAAAATATATTGACTTTCTAGAGTGACTTCTATCACCTTTCCTGCATTCTATTGATTAGAGGCAAGTTACGGGCCCCACATACCCTCAGGTGGTGGTTATTACACAAAGGTGCAGACATCAGGAGGTAGGAATCATGAGGACCAGCCTAGGATTTGTCCACAGAACTTATTATTGATGGCAGATGTGGAATATGCACAAGATTAGAAGGCAGATGGAGTGGCCTTTAATCTATCTCTGATGGCTGTCACTGTGGGAGGCTGAGGAGAGAGGATCACTTGGGGCCAGCAGTTTGATACCACCCTGAGCAAGAATAAGACGTCTCTGCAAAAAAATAGAAAAAATTAGCCAGGTGTGGTGGTGCACACCTGTAGTTCCAGCTACTCAGGAGGCTGAGGCAGGAGGATGGCTTGAGCCCAGAGGTTTGAGGTTGCAGTGAACTATAATGATGCCACTCACTACACTTTAGCCCACAAAACAAAAAACAAGTGTTGGTGAGGACCTGGAAAAATTGGAACCCTCATATACTGCTGGTGGGAATGTAAAATGGTATAGCCATTTTAGAAAAGTCTGGCAGTTGTTTAAATGTGTAAGCATAGAATTACCATACCACCCAGCAATTCTAGGTGTATATCTAAGATATTAAAAAATATATATCCACACAAAAAGTTGTATATGGATGTTCATGGCAGCATTATTTATAATAGTCAAAGAGTAGAACAATCCAAATGTCTGTAAACTGATGAATACATAAACATAATGTGGTATATTCATATAATGGAATATTATTTGGCCAGAAAAAGAATGAAATGCTGAAGTGATACCACATGAATGAATCTTAACACTATGTTAAAATAAAGAGAGGGGTATTAAGGGTGTCCAAATGGGGAAAGATGAGATCAAACTCTTGCTCTTTGCTGATAATATGATATTGTATATAGAAAACCCCAAGGACTCATCTAAGAGACTCCTAGAACTGATAAATGAATTCAGCAAAGTCTCAGGTTACAAAATCAGTACACACAAATCTGTGGCATTCATATATGCCAACAACAGTCAAGCCGAAGATCAAATCAAAAACGCAATTCCTTTTACGATAGCCTCAAAGAAAATTAAATATCTAGGAATATATTTAATGAAAGATGTAAGAGACTTATACAGGGAGAACTACAAAACACTAAAAAAAGAAATTGTAGAAGATGTAAACAGATGGAAAAACCTACCTTGCTCATGGATTGGTAGAATCAATATTGTTAAAATGTCCATACTACCTAAAGTGATCTACAGAATTAATGGAATCCCTATCAAAATCTCATTATCATTCTTTACAGATCTGGAAAAAATAATTCTACACTTTGTATGGAACCAGAAAAGACCTCATATAGCCAAAGCAATCTTAAGTAAAAAGAACAAACTGGGAGGTATCAGTCTACCAGACTTTAAGCTGTATTACCAGGCTATAGTAACTAAAACAGCTTGGTACTGGCACAAGAACAGGGACATTGACCTCTGGAACAGGACTGAGAATCCAGAGATGAAACCATCTGCATATGGTAATCTAATCTTTGACAAAGCTGACGAAAACACACACCGGGGAAAAGACTGTCTTTTCAATAAATGGTGCTGGGAAAACTGGATAGCTACATGCAGAAGATTGAAACTGGACCCCCACCTCTCACCTCTCACAAAAATCAATTCAAGATGGATAACAGACTTAAACCTAAGGCATGAAACCTTAACAATTCTAAATGAAGATGATGGGAAGACCCTTTCAGACATCGGCCTAGGCAAGGAATTCTTGAAGAAGAACCCCAAAGCAATCACTGCAGCAACAAAAATAAATAAGTGGGATCTAATCAAATTAAAAAGCTTCTGCACTGCCAAGGAAACTATCATTAGAGTGAAAAGACAGCCCACAGAATGGGAAAAAATATTTGCTTTCTACACATCTGATAAAGGGCTGATAACCAGAATCTATCTAGAACTCAAAAAAATCAACAAGAAAAAATCAATCCCATCAACAAATGGGCAAAGAAAGTGAACAGAAACTTTTCAAAAGAAGACAGAATAATGGCCAGCAAACACATAAAAAATGCTCAACATCTCTAATCATGAGTGAAATGCAAATCAAAACCACAATGAGATATCACCTAACCCCAGTGAGATTGGCCTCTATCAAAAAATCCCAAAACAGCAAATGCTGGTGAGGATGTGGAGAGACAGGAACACTCTTACATTGCTGGTGGGACTGCAAATTAGTGCAACCTCTGTGGAAAAGAATGTGGAGATACCTCAGAGAGCTAAAAATAGAAATACCATTCGATCCAGCAATAGCACTATTAGGCATCTACCCGAAAGAGCACAAAACATTCTACGATAAAGACATCTGCACCCGAATGTTTATGGCAGCACAATTCACTATTGCAAGGATGTGGAAACAACCCAAGTGCCTGTCAATCCATGAGCGGATTATTAAAATTTGGTATATGTTTACAATGGAATATTACTCAATCATAAGAAACAACAGTGATCTAGCACCTCTTATACTTTCCTGGATTAAACTTAAGCCCATTATCCAAAGTGAGGCACCACAAGAGCAGAAGAACGGGCTCCACTTGTACTTGCCATCAAATTGGTACTAACTGATCAACACTAGGGTGATCACATGGCAGAAATACTCTCTAGGGATTAGGGGGATGGGGGGGTAAATCCACAACTAAAGGACACGGGGAGCACTAAGGGGTGGGAAAGGCATGCCTTTAACCCGCACTTGGGTGAGGCAAAGACATAAAGTGTAACCATAATGTTTGTACCCTCACAATACCCTGGAATAAAAATAAAATAAAATAAAATAAAAAAATAAAATAAAATAAAATAAAATAAAATAAAGAAGCCAGTCACAAAAGACCACATATTGTATAATTCCATTGATACGAAGTGTCCAGAATAGGCAAATCTATAGAGACAGGAAGTCAATTAATGATTGCCTACAGCTGGGGCATTGGAGGTTAACAGGAAGTGACCACTAATCCTAAAATTGATTGTGCACAACTCTTAATACACTAAAAACTTTTGAATCATATACTTTAAATGGATTAATTGTATGGCATATGATTTATATCTCTATAAAGGTGTTACTTCAACTATATAAAGTATACATACTTATATAAATACATATGTACCTTATATGTATTGTACTCACCTAAAGCGTATATATACTTTTTTATATCAAAGAAAATGATACGCAGCAAATGTAGTAAAAATGTACCCCAACATTTCCAATGTGTTTGCTGTAGGCATATAGATGTAAAGACCAAAAGATCCCCAAGCCTTCCTGCCCCTGAGAGTCCACAGTTTAGTGGGGATTCGTGCCTTTCTGTGGGAGCTGTGAGAGTAGCTGTACCCGACAGAGACACCAGTGGCTACTGTTCCCCAACAGGCATCAGTTAAAGGTCCCTGGTTAAAGGTGAGTCAGACAACACTCACTTGGAGGTGTCTTACTTCTTTTCTTCTCTCCTTCATCATGAAAATGTTGAAATGCCTAAACTCACCATAAACTTAAAAAAAAACCCCAAAACTAAAAAACACTGCTGAAATCTATGGGTTCTCAGCAGGTAGACAAGGGGTAAAATTTCTGAAAAAGAAGAATTTTATTCTGGCTTGTTTTCTTCACAGCTGAAAGCCCTCAGTCCCTTTAGTCAATTATGACTTGAAGCTTTGAATTCTGGGAAGCAGAAAAAAGTTATTCAGTGTTTGTCCATCATTTAGATGTAGATTAAAAAATAAAAGTAGCACATTTGAACCCTGATAATTTCTAATATTTCATGCGCAATAGTATCATTTATTGTTATGGTAATACATGCTAAGCACTGTGCTTCAGTTAAAGATACACCAGTGCCAAGGTTAGGCATAATTCCCATTCTTAGAGACCACACAATTCAGTGAGGAAGACAGAAATTATAGAAATAATTGTGAAGGAAAAATGTTAGATGCTGTGGGAACTGCTAACCTGTGGAAATCGAAACTTCTGTGTGAGGAGGTGAATTTTATGCTGAAACCTGAGGTTGTGCAGTTACCCAGGTGAAGGTGTAAAGATGGTCATGGGTGGTGGTCAAGGGGATGGTGGCTGATGAGAAGAATTTTGCAGATTGGGGAAGACAATGGGAGAAGGTCCCAGTGGAGAAAAGTCAGGCAGAAAGAGGCCCATATGGCTGAGAGTGAGGAGTGAGGAGAAAGGGTGTGGGATGAGACCAGTGAATTAGATGGGAACAGGACACTCAAGGTCTTAAAAACTGGAGTGAGAAGTTCAGACTTTGTTGTAGGGTCCGTGGGAAACCGTTGAACATTTTAAGTAGTGGAGACCTGTGATCAGATATTTTGAGAGATCCCTCTGGCTGCTGTGTGAAAAACTTTTCAAATCTGCATATCATAACAGAAATAATTTTTTAAAAGAAATCCAATTACATGTTTTTACTTCAAAATTTTCAAAATTCAGATGAAACTTAAAACTTCTTTGTAAGAAATGAAGAGTAAAATGTCACATTCATCTGATCCTGTTTAATCAGTCGGTTATTCAGGGACGAAGCATAGAAAGTTTGTTTTTCGGCTATATTTTTTCTCATTCCAAACATTTAAATTTTGAAATCCAATAAAAACATGAACAAAGATACTTTTTAATTTCTAGGACAAATGTCACAAAAGCAAACAAATGGAGTACCAAAGAAATAACTACTGTGGGCAGCGGATGGCAGAGTTTGTGGGTGCTGGTATGCCAAAAATTCAAGTGCTGCTCTATGGACTTTGAAAGAAGTTGAGCAGGACCTCAATCCTAAGTCTTAGAGGGTGTGACAACACCCCCAAATATCACCAACTCTAGGCAAATGCAAAACTAGATTAGTATTAGAGAAAGAGAGAGTAATTTCTCTGAGTGAGCTAAAGACATTTTTTTAAATTTCAGTGTTTAATTAATTCAGTAAGTACTTATTAACCTTCTATTTTGTGTAAGGAATGATACTAGGTACCTTCTCTCTCTCTCTCTCTTTTTCTCCCTCTATCTCTTTCTACAGATAGATACATAGACAGATAAATGAGAAGGAGCAGTCACCTGTAGCTAGTCTATTTTTCCATGTAAGTCACTTTTCATTACAGAAGAGTCCCTCAGTTTATTTTGAAGACTTAACGGGATAGATCTAATCTATTCCCCCCAAACAACACAATAACCTTCCTAAGTTATTTATATAAAATTAGTCTGTAACTTCAATAGCCAATGTTTTCAGAAATAAAAGTTGGGGCATGTGGCATGAAAAGTATATTCATGGAACAGTAAAAGAAAATATTTGAAACCACAACTGGTCCATGGGAATTTTAGAATGCATTGTCATTTATCTGTGTCACTGCATTCACCAGTCTCCAACATTTTTAAAATGACAAAAGGACGCCATTGTGATTTGCTGAAGGCAGAGGTGACTCTGAGACACAATACTTTGATCCACACAACATGATATCCATCAATCATCCATGTGTTTCCTGCATTCATGAAATCACGCAGCACCTGCCATATGTGGAAACAGACTGATTTTCACTTTCTATTATGATTTATATCATTATCACATTCCACTGTAGTCTCTTTGGGGAGGGTTGGTTACCGTTAGCATTGGCTGTCAATCAAATTTTGCTCCTTTCCTTACCCGTTTTTTCATGTCTGAACTACAGTAGAATAAGACAAAAATAGAAGTTTCAATATAAAAAAAGGTAACAGAATATATGACCTTTAACCAATGCTATGATCATTTGCTTCTTTTTCAAATAAGATGTATAATTAGAACTGACAAATGCCAATAAAACTCAATCATTTGTATCTTTTCCTCATATAAAGAAAAGCTGGGAAATCAGTTGAAATGGAAAATGATTCTTAAGGTTTAATGCAGAATAATTCTTTAAAATAATGACTAACACTGAACATTTACTCAAGATATTCACTTATTTCAAAGCATCCATTTAGCTTGCAACCTTATTTTAATAATATGAGGCCTCAACATCTTTCTGCCTTGCAGGTTTTTTTTTTAATGGGCATTTATTTCAAAAGAAATTCTGGAAAAAATTTATAAACAGATTAGGATGTTGATGCTAATTCATTTTTTTCTAGGAGGTTAGGCTTTCATATTTAGGAAGGTAATTTATTTTTTTTCAATAGCGAACATATAGCAGGTATTTTTTAGGTGCCAGGCATGGCTTTAGATTCTGAAATACAAAGACTTCAAGTCATGGTTTTCCTGTTCAGAGAAGCTTACCTTTTATTGAGGAAAGTAGTAAGCATGTTAAGATATATATGACAATAAAATGTGGAAAGTGCTAGTAGATAATGAAAGCGGAGTAAGAGCCCTGAAGGCAGCATCATTGAGGGAATAACTGAGCTGAGCTGGAACCCTTACTGGAAAAAAAGGGAATTTGTGAAATTAAGGAGGAGAGGGAAGGGAGAAAAAAAAATAGCATGTGTCAGGGTTCACAAAAGGGTTTGATGTCTTGGGGATTATTGGCCTGAGCACAGGGCTCATGGGATGAGTGCAAAGGAGCTCACAGCGCAAATAGTACAAGATGATAAGTGAAAGGTCACAGTATCCCACCAAATTCTTCCAGACATTTGCTATGCATATTGCTACCTGTCCGTCTATCTACCCATCTATCATCTATCAATCTATCCTGCTGCAGGACACCATCCCCTCTCCCACAGCCCCCTCCCAACAATGCACAGCCACAGAAGGGAGAACTTTTCTCTCTTATTTTGCAATACACTGACCAGCAGAAGAAGTATAAAGGTTGAATGCATCAGAGGCGAGTGTCATCAAAAAGAGTGATGTGTGCCC
>RJWJ010002581.1:66124-98678 GCA_004363605.1 Indri indri | reverse complement strand
GGGGGGGCTCAGAGTGGAGCGTGGGGCGAGGCAGAAGCCGGTAGGGGCTGGGCCTGCGGGAGCACAGGTGGACCCAGAATGGTGGGAAACAGGGTGAGCTTGTGCCTGGGCTGACCCCTCCGCATCTCTACGTAGAGGCCTGAAGGACATGGAGCTGGACTCATCGTCTATCGAGAAGCGGTTCGCCTTTGGCTTCTTGCAGCAGTTGCTGCGTTGGATGGACATTTCCCAGGAGTTCATCGCCCACCTGGGTACGGAGCATTCCCTGCCTGATCCTGATGCCCGCCTCACCTGCGGAAGCCAGTCCATGCATTTCTCCCTCCTCCCCTTATCTGATATTTATTGAGCTCTACCATGCACCAGACACTTCTAGATGCGGGGGATACAGCAGTGACTGTGACAAAGATCCCCGCCCTCCTGCTACTGCATTCCTGTGGTGGATTCAGACAATTAACATAATAAATAACTAAATCATTTAGTATATTAGAAGGTGGTGAGTGTTATGGGAAGAAGGAAACGGTAGAGCCAAGTAAGGGACATTGGGACTGAGGAGCTGGCTGTAATTTTAAATAGGGCAAGAATGTGACATCTGAGCCCAGACATGAAGGAGGTGAGGGAGGAGCCGTGTGGACATCTGGGGTACATCTGTTCCTTCCATAGGCAAAGGAACAGCAAGTGCAAAGGCCCTGAGAGGTCCCTGGTATGAACATTAAGATGCCCTGTGGCTGAGGCAGAGTGATGGAGGGGGACAGTGAGAGGGAATGGGGCCAGAGGGGTGACGGGGGAAGATCACGCAGGGCTTGACAGGCCATGGTGAGGACTTTGTCTTTTACCCGGAGTGAGATGGGAGGATGTCATCCAACTCAGGTATTCACAGGGTCCCTCTGGCTTGACTGGAGCAGGGCGGGAGCAGAGAAGGGTGAGAACTGGGCAGATTCTGGGTCCATTTGGAAGGTGCAGGCTGTTGGGATGCCCCCTGGATGCCTTTTATATACCACTAAAAATTACAGCGGGGGCCCCTCCAATCCCCTCCAATTTCCCCCAGGGACCCCCAGCACTCCCCTTGAGACCCCCCCCAGGAGCCCCCAATTCCCTCCAGGTGAGTGGCGGAGCAGGATGCACTGTCACATATCTCCCCACAAAGTTCGCATGCTGGGTCTGAGCTGCGCATCCCCTTGGCAATTTCCTCCCCCTTGGAACCTCAGTGTCCTCTTCTGTGATATGGGGGTACTGCTCACCATAACCAGCCATGGTTCTGTCACTTGCTGGGTGACCGGGAGTGAGTTATTTCACCTGAGTTTCCTCATCTGAATGGGGGAAGGGGACCAACTGTATAGACCTCCAAGTTGGGAGGTGGCCGTAAACGGATGACATTTCTCACAGTGCCAGGGACAGCAAGCGTTGAATAACTGAAGCCAATATCATTATTTTAATAGTATTATTACTATCACCATTATTATTGTCTGAAATCGATTTCCATTTTAAAATTAACTCTAGTCTGTTTATATTGACTTCTTGTTTCATTTGGTTCATTCGTTATTTATCTCGGATTTACTCAGTGCCATGTATTGAAATTCAGAAATAAAAGGGCTTGTGATGGTTGAGGAGGGGGATGTTCCATAACTTAACCCATTTCAGTTTGTTCTCCCCATGGTCAGCTTCAGGAAGGGTTTGATCAAGGAGTTAGGGAGGATTGGATGAAAGGTAAGGGAGAACTTTTATCTCAAAGTCAACAGAGGTGACTTCATACCAAGAATTTAACTCCCATCATTTCCTAACTCTTCCCCCAGAGTCCCTCCCATTGGAACACCGTAAGTTCCCAGCCTTGAACCCACCATGACCCCCATTTGCCCTCCCCCACAGAGGCTGTGGTCAGCAGTGGACGAGTGGAAAAGTCCCCACATGAACAGGAGATTAAATTCTTTGCCAAGGTGAGAGGTGGGCTCAGAAGCTGGAGGGGGCTGGGGACTGGTGGGCTCTTCCCACCCCTCACCCTGCCCCCTTCTCCTCCCCCCATCTCCAGATCCTGCTTCCTTTGATCAACCAGTACTTCACCAACCACTGCCTCTATTTCCTGTCCACGCCGGCCAAAGTGCTGGGCAGTGGCGGCCACGCCTCCAATAAGGAGAAGGAAATGATCACCAGGTGGGCCACCTGTGACCTCTGACCCAGCCCCCTGGACCCCTTACTCCCAGCCTTGGCCCTTAGGGGCTCTGGGCACTCTGCCTGCAGAGGTGTTGAAGGGCTAGGGTGCCCAACCATCCTGGTTTGCCTGGGACCGAGGGGTTTCCCAGGACTCTTAGGGGCTCTTAGGCAAACTGGGGCAAGTTGGTCACCTGGTCAGAAAGGCTGACACCTCCGCCCCAGCATCCCAGTTACTGCCTGTGACTTTCCTGCTCGCACATCTCTCTGCCCTGTCCCCATCCCTCCTGGTTCTGTCTCCTGCCCCTCTCTCCCTGTCGCCTCTGTCCCTGCCACTCACTGGGGCACCACTGCCCCGACCTCCTTGGCCTCCTCACCCCCTGTTCCCCGTCCTCTGCCCCCTTCTCTTTCCTCAGCCTCTTCTGCAAACTTGCTGCTCTTGTCCGCCACCGAGTCTCTCTCTTTGGTAAGTGGCCCTGCTCCCTGAGCCTTTCTCCGAATCTTCTCTCTTCCCCTCATTGCCAACCCCACCCTGAAGAGAAATTTCCCAGGTCTGTCTTAATTTGAACAAGGTTCATTGTGTTCTTCCTCTGGACTGGGTGGTCCTGGGGACAGGGCAGTGACTGAGACGCCTGGGCACTGCCCTCACGGAGCTCCCAGGCCAGTGGGAGAGCCAGACCCATCTCCAGAGAGAGATAGCCCTGAGGGGTCTGGGCTTGGAGGAGGGAAGCTTGGGGCTGTGGGAGTCCAGGCAGGGGTGGGTGTGGGGTGGCGTCAGACCTAGCCAGGGGTGGGCACTGTCCTCACAGCCCTCGCTTCCTGTGGTCTGTCTTCCTCTCCCAGGGACGGATGCTCCAGCTGTGGTCAACTGTCTTCATATCCTGGCACGCTCCCTGGATGCCAGGTAGGGCCATGGACTGTGGCCCCCACCCTTGGTCTCTGAGACTCTCTGAAATCTCAGATTCTAGAACTGGGGTTCCCCCATCTCCCTCTCAGGACAGTGATGAAGTCAGGCCCCGAGATCGTGAAGGCTGGCCTCCGCTCCTTCTTTGAGAGTGCCTCGGAGGACATCGAGAAGATGGTGGAGAACCTGCGGCTGGGCAAGGTGTCCCAGGCGCGCACCCAGGTGAAGGGCGTGGGCCAGAACCTCACCTACACCACGGTGGCGCTGCTGCCGGTCCTCACCACCCTCTTCCAGCACATCGCCCAGCACCAGTTCGGAGACGACGTCATCCGTAAGGGCCCCTGACCTCGAGGGCAGGAGGCGGGGCAGGGGGAGTCACTTTGGCCAATACCACCCATCCCCAGGTGCCTGAGAGAGTCCCCCGGGTGTTTGAGTGTGTGGATTTCTTGCTGTAAGCAAAGCATGAGGTCAGCAAATTGATAGGTAACAGAATGAGTTAATTAGGATATGAGTTCAGCAGCTCTATCAAAAGACCCTGACTCACTGCAGCTTCGACAAGACAGAAGTTTCTTTCTTTCTCATGTAACAGTCTACTTTTAAATGGACCCTAATGCCAAAAACCCAGCCTTCCCTGAAATACTGCCTTTATCCACGTGGTCAAGGTGGGTCATTACGTCCTCCTTCTAGCCCATAGGAGAAGAGAAAAATCAAAGAGGAGGTCACTTCAGTTCTTTTATGGAACAACCTAGAAGAAGTGGCCCATATCACTTCTGCTTATAGGCTATTGGCCCAATGGAGCACATGGTCACATGTCCCTGCAGGGAGGCTGGGAAAGTAGCCTTTGTTCTGGGAGTCATGTCTTGAACTAAATTTTGGAGGTTGGGTGTGGTGGCTCAAGCCTGTAACCCTAGCGCTCTGGGAGCCCAAGGCAGGAGGGTTGCTTGAGGTTAGGAGTTCGAGACCAGCCTGAACAAGAGTGCTGCTAAAATAGCAAAAATTAGCCGCATGGTGGTGCACACCTGTAGTCCCAGCTGCTCGGGAGGCTGAGGCAGGAGGATCATTGGAGCCCAGGATTTTGAGGTTGCCGTGAGTTAGGCTGATGCCATGGCACTCTAGCCCAGGCAACAGAGCAAGACTATCTCAAAAAAAAAAAAATAATGATAATAATAATTGGAAGTTTATTACTAGAAAGAAGGAAAGAACAGGGAGAAGATAAGAGCAGATCTTAGAGTCAACTAGTAGCGTCTGCCATGTTCCTCCTGCCATAGGACACATGTGCAGTGTGGTGCAGCCGGGATCTTGTCACACGGTGCAGGAGTGTGTACCATACGGGGCCTTGTTGATGAGACACAGGAAACATGAAACACCCGGTGGGGTGCCATGCTGTTGTGTGGACAGGTCCCCTAGGAGCCTTCTAAGATGTGGCCTGGATCCAGGTGGAACCCAGGGAGGGGCAGGAGGCCCAGAAGATGGGCTGTGGAGGGGGGGACTCCAGAGTAGGGCCTGGGGACCTGGGGACAGTGGGGTCTCCATGAGACAGACGGCGGAAGTAGCAAGTTGGGGGGAGATGCCGAGGTGAGTTGGGGACACCCAGAGGCAGGTGTCCAGGCTGGGCTGTCGGGCTGATGGGCTGCGGGGACTGAGCGATAGTGGAACTTGGAACTGGGTCTGAGCTCACTGTTTATTTGAAATTAGAATCTTTTGATGAAAGTAAGAAAGTAGCACTTGAATAAGGTTCTTCCCTGTCCAATCTTTTATTGTGAAAATTTAAAAACATACAGAAAAGTCAAAAGACGAGAACTGTTAACAATTTTGCCCCATTTGCTTCACCTTTACTTTACAGGTGAAAGTGTTTACATGCTTTTTTGTTGAGCTTTTGAGTGTAAGTTGCAGGCACGGGGGTAGCTATCCCTCAGTGGTGCGCCTGCGTGCCCTAGAATAAGAACCTTCTCTCATGGAACCACAAAATCATTATCACACCTAACCTGACCATACTGAAATTTCCCTCGTTGCCCACAAAACGTGTTCGATATTTTAAAAACTTCAGAATCCAGTCAAGTTTCTCCCATGGCATTTGGTCTCTGTAGTGTCTTTTATCTAGAACAGCCCAGGGCCTCTTTTTGCCTCGTGACATTGGTAAAGACGATGAGGCTCTTAACTTGACCGTCTGGGAGTGATGTGGACAACCTGAGATTGTATCAATAGTCAGGATGGTAGGTTTGTTTGCATTTTTCTAGAGCAAGCGCCCATGGCTTTCATCAGAGAGAGATCCACAACTCCTGTGCAAGAAAAAAACAACCAGGCACTGAGTGCCTGCTGTGTGCCCTGTTCTGCTTTCCAGATATTAAGTCATTTGATCCTCACAGCCACTCCCGTGAGGAAGATACTATAATTATCCCCATTTTATGGAGAGGGAAACTGAGGCTAAGAGAGAGTTGGTACTTAAGTCACAAATCTAGTACATAGTGGGCTGGCCCTACAGCCCCTGCCCTTACCCGCTGCACGGGCCTATTTGGAGACAAGGGGGGTGGTGGGAGAGGACTGGTCTGGGGGGCGCGGCCCAGACCCCCGTCCTCCCTGTCTCCCTCAGTGGACGATGTCCAGGTCTCTTGCTACCGAACGCTGTGCAGTATCTACTCTCTGGGAACCACCAGGAACGCTTATGTGGAAAAGTAAGGAGAGGGGGCCATAGTTTGGGGCTGGGTGGGGACCGTGGGGCTGGGAGAGAAGGGAGGAGCAGGGGAAGAGGACGGAGGTGGGGGGAAGAGCAGGGCAGGTGTTCCAGATCTTCAGCAACGGGCCGGTGCGCCGCGGCAGCTGCAGTTCCTCACGGCGGCCACGTGAGGGCGCTCGCGGAAGGCCAGCCGCGGAGGCGGGGCCCGCTGGGAGCGAGACACCTGCTGGCGGGGACGCCAGGTTGCCTCTGGCTCTGCTCCGAAGGGTCCTGGGAGGAGGCACCGCTTTGGGCACCCAGGACCCCGACGAGCGCAGCGTGGAGGCTAAGCGCAGTCCCCTCTTGCAGGCTGCGGCCGGCCCTCGGGGAGTGCCTGGCCCGCCTGGCAGCGGCCATGCCCGTGGCGTTCCTGGAGCCGCAGCTGAACGAGTACAACGCCTGCTCCGTCTACACCACCAAGTCTCCCCGAGAGCGGGCCAGTAAGCCGCGGGGGCGGGGCGCGTTCTACCCGGCCCGGGGGCCCAGGGGCAGCCCGCCTGCTTGGGGTAGTGTGGCCAGGTCTGGGCTGTGAGGGACCGAGGATCCCCCACCTGGGGTCCCGCACATTCGGGAGTCCCGGAGTTTGCCGGGGCCCTGGTGTGCGGTATGGGGACGTTTAATGAGGAGCATCAGGAGGTCAGGGCTGGAATTTGGAACTTTGGGGTTCATTTCAGTGATGGTGACATTTCAGGACATCAAGCTTGGGGATAGAGGGACTTTCTAGCATCCTTGCACTTGGGGTGAGGGAGGATTGAGGGAAAGCATGGATTCATTCATCCGTTTATCCATTCATTGGATGAATAATCATGGAGCACCTACTATGTGAGGCGCTGTCTAGGCACGTGATGTTCGGCAGCGAACAGACAAAAATCCCTTGAGCTCTCAGTGCAGAGGTTCGAATGTGCTTGTGGATCTCAGGGGAACATAAGCTCCAGGGCAGGAAACTTGTGTTTTTGGTCAGCTGTGCTCCCAACACTCAGGACAGCACCTGGCCCAGAGTGAACGAGTGATGGAGTGTGTGTTTCAAGGGGCCAAATCGGGGTGTGGGATTCAGAGAGAGAAGATTGGGAGCAGAGGGGGTTGGGAAGGGTTTCTCTTGGAGTATGCTGCATAGCAGGGGTGGGGCGTGGGGTGGGGATGTGTGAGATTTCGGGAGCGAAGGTTTCTAGGGGTGAGATTGGAAAATGGGTGCGATTTTAGGGAGCAGACAGGCTTGGGGATGTGAAGTGTGTGGGGGCCACTGAGTTTCAGCGTGAGGGTTGGGAGAGGTAGCTGGGTTAGAGGGTGAGACCGCAGGAATGGGGTCTGGGAGAACTAGGTTAGGTGGGTGGCAATTCAGTGGTATCTGATGTGTTCTTGGGGAGGTCAGGCTCTGCGGTCTGGGGGTGATGGGTTGGCATGTCCTGACCCCTCCCTGCACCCCAGTCCTGGGGCTCCCCAACAGCGTGGAAGAGATGTGTCCTGACATCCCGGTGCTGGAGCGGCTCATGGCAGACATTGGGGGGCTGGCCGAGTCGGGGGCCCGCTACACAGAGATGCCACATGTCATCGAGATCACGCTGCCCATGCTGTGCAGCTACCTGCCCCGCTGGTGGGAGCGCGGGCCCGAGGCACCCCCTCCCACCGCTAGCGCCCCCCCACCCTGCACGGCTGTCACCTCCGACCACCTCAACTCCCTGTTGGGGAACATCCTGCGAATCATCGTCAACAACCTGGGCATTGACGAGGCCACGTGGATGAAGCGGCTCGCTGGTGGGTCTGGGGCCTGGGGTCCCTTGGCCAGATGGTCTGAGAGGGAGATCAGGCGGTCCATGGTCTCCTGGGAGTTGGGAGGACTCAGGGTTTGGGTGTTCTCAGGGTCAAAAGGCCAGGCTCAGAATCTCAGGTTCATAAGGTCTGGGCTGGATGGGTGGGTCCTGGGGGTCCTCCAGGCTGAATTCTGAACTTCTGGAGCCTTGGAGAGAGTTGGGTCAGGGGTCAGGAGCTGAGTCAGAAGCCTGAGCTCCTCATACGAAGGATCGGAGGACCAGGTCAGGCGTCAGGGTTCCTGATATGGACAGTTAGCATTCTAGGTCAGAAGTCAAGAAACGGGTCCCTAAAGTGTTGCGATTCCTGGTTCAGAAGTTCTGTGTCAGGTTTTGGATTAAGGTCAGGTTAGAGATCGGGGCTGGAATCAGAGGCCAGGGTCAGAGGTCAGAGGCTGCAATAAGAAGCCAGGGGTCACAGTCAGAAATCATAGTGAGGTAAGAGTCTGGGTACGGGCCAGGTCAGAGGTTGAAGATTGGGGTCAGTGGTCATGCAGGGTAGGGGGAAGATATCAGGCGAAGAGTCAGTTCTTGGGGGTCAGAGGTCAAGGACTTGTGCCAGGCTGGGGTGACAGGATGGGGACAGAGTGTTAGAGTCAGGTCAGGGGTTATGGTTGAGATCAGTGTTCAGGGGCTACATCCAAGGTCAGGGAGAGGCTGGGGTCAAATGATATCTGCTGGGTCAGAGGTACGGGTTGGGAGTCACGGGCTGGGAACAGAGGTCAGGGGCTGTGTCAGAGGTCAGAGGTGGGACCCGAGGTCAGAGGCCGTGAGCACCCACACTGACCGCCGTGCCCTGCAGTGTTCGCCCAGCCCATAGTGAGCCGGGCGCGGCCCGAGCTGTTGCACTCCCACTTCATCCCCACCATCGGGCGGCTGCGCAAGCGCGCGGGGAAGGTGGTGGCCGAGGAGGAGCAGCTGCGCCTGGAGGCCAAGGTTGAAGCCGAGGAGATGCTGGTGCGGGAGGAGTTCTCCGTGCTGTGCCGGGACCTGTACGCCCTGTACCCGCTGCTCATCCGCTACGTGGACAACAACAGGTGAGCACGTGCCCTGCCCTCCCCCGCTCTGTCCCGACCTCGCCTCCTGCCCTGCTTACACCCCTCCCAGTTCCCTCCCTCCCTGTCCCCTCTGCCTGTTACTGAACCTAAAAAGGGATCCAGCCTAGGTCCCTCACTTGTTGCACAAAGAGCCAAGTATTAAGACAATGAAGATTGCCAAGGGAGAAAGGGATTTTAATGCAAAAGACGTCTGGTGGGAGAAATCGTCTCCAATCCATCTCCCTGACCAAGAGCAAGGGATTTATGGTGGCTTGTGGAAGGCGGGCCGGGTTGCGTGGGGTTTGAAGTCCCAGGGTCTTCAGGTGGTCGGGTTCGAGAATCAGCTGCTGGCGGTGGGTGGTGAGTCCCGGGAGAGGCTAGTTAAGTTGGTTGTCGGGCTTGACTGGTAAAGTCTGAGGGAACAAAAAGTAACTTAGGACGGGGTCATTTTGCAAGGCCAGTTACATGGCTTTCCCCACCTTGGCCCAAACCCAGCCCACCTGTGCTCTCCCCCCAGCCCCTGTGAGGGTTGCAGCCATCAACTTCTGGAACCCTATGTTCTTTGCCCAGCGCCATGTCTTCCGGCTGGGTAGATGGGGGTTCTGATGTGTGCCGGGAAGTCTGATGGTCAGGCCCTCTGCCGTCACTGAGAGAAGAAAGGATCTGGTCAGCCTAATTTCCCCCAGAAATGTAGATCTTTAATAAAAGGACCAGCCCAGGTGTCAACCAATTGCTAACATTTCCCTGAAATCAGAAGAGGCACTGTTTAAAGAATTATTACCCCTCGGTGCAGCCCAATCCAGGGATAGCGGAGTACGTTTCGACTCCACGTTCCATCCTGGTTGAGAAAGACTTTCGTGTTGCATCGGGGTTGCATTAGCTATGTCTGTCCTGGGAGCAGAGACGGGCAGTGGTGATACGCACGCTGTGAAACCGCTGCTCCAGGCATGAGTTAAACTTGAACTATTATCAGTTGCTGCTTAACTTAGCTGCAGGTTCTGCTCACAAAATCAGGCTTAAATAACCATTGGCTGTGCCGTGCGGTGACAATGTGCTGTTTATTTATCACTCCCCTAATGCAGGACATTTAGATTGTGTCCATTTCTTTGTCACTGCACGTAACACTGTAAGGAACAGATTGCTTTTTTTAAAATTAATGCAACTGTATATCATGAAAGACACATAGATCGGCCTCTTTTGTCTTGGTGGTCATGTGACGTTCTCTGCAGCTGGACGTTAGCTTTGTTTTTTAAACCAGGCCCTATGGCTGGGCACGGAGGTGGTTTCTGATCTCTCCGTTACTAACCATGCCGCAGCACCCATCTTTGCACGGTCACCTCTGTGCTCACGAATGGGCACTGAGTAGGTGCCTCAGAATGGGAGTGCCGGGTCGAAGGTTAAAGACTAATAAATCGTGGAATATTCGTACAGCAGAATACCACATGGCAATGAAAGTGAGCAAACAAAACAACGTGAGTGAGTCTCACAAACGTTGGGTTGAATAAAAGAAGTCAGAGTACATATCACGTCATCTGTAATAATTAAGAGCAGATAAAAATAACTTATGCTCTAGTTCTGCAGGCAGGATAAGGGTCCCCTTTGCAGAGGAGGAAGGGAGAGTGGCTGGGAAGGTATTTCTGGGAACCAAAATGTTCTGTTTTTTGACTTGGGTGGTGGTTACACAAGTGTGTTCACTTTGTGACAATTCACCAAGTTGACTTTTTTAACACGTATGTTATGTAACACATACGTATGTATTATATACAGTACATTTCATATGTATTTCAATTAAAAGGTTAGAGGAAGAAAAAAATTTTTTAAAGGAATAGTCTTTAAAAAATTTAAATGTTCATTTGAATGGCCAGATTACCAAAAAACTCCATCCGTCTGATTAGATGTCCCCTGGTCCCCCGTCCTGTCTCTCTGCAATGTCCCTGTGTGACCCCTGCCCTGGGACCCCCACCCCATCCCTCACCATCCCGTCCCCTGACCAGGGCGCAGTGGCTGACGGAGCCCAACCCCAGCGCGGAGGAGCTGTTCAGGATGGTGGGCGAGATCTTCATCTACTGGTCCAAGTCCCATGTGAGTGTCTCCCACGCCGCCCCTCCTCTCCATGGCAGAGAAGCCGCTGCCCACAGGTGCCCCTCTCACCCCTCTGTCCCCAACCCTGCCTCCCCCACCAGAATTTCAAGCGTGAGGAACAGAACTTTGTGGTCCAGAATGAAATCAACAACATGTCCTTTCTGACCGCTGACAGCAAGAGCAAAATGGCCAAGGTGGGTGCTTGGGTCTGGGAGGAGCACTTCGCAGGGAAGGAGGGAGCACCCTCCCGGGCTTGCTACCTGACTCCTCCTCACCCAGCCAGCCTGTCCCGTCTGGTCACATCCCCTGAAGCCCCCAGAGCAGCCCCTCTCACCCCGTCTCCCTCTTCTCTCTCCTCTATTTCCTCCTACTCCTCTGCCTCTTCCTCCCATCTCCCTCCTCCCCGTCCTCCTCCCCCCATGTCCCCCATCTCCCATTTCCGTCCCCCTCTCCCCGTTTCCCCTATCCCTCTTTTGCGTCCTCCCTGTCGTCCTCAGCACTACCCTCTTCAGGGGCCTAAAGAACAAACCCACCTACCCCCGTCCAAGGTCCAAGGTCCAAATGCCCAGCTAGGGGACACGTGGCGGGGTGGGGCGGGGGAGCTGGGTCCTGCCAACTTGGAGTTGGGCCTGGGCTTCTCTGTGGGGCTGGGGTAACCCTTCTTGTCTCTGTCTGCGATCCGGTGAAGCAGGCCGGAGATGTACAGGTCAGCCCCACGTCTGGGACCTTCCGCATGGCTCTTGGCTAATGCCCTCTTCCCCCCAAACCCCCAGCCTCTGCACCCCCCAGAAAGCCTGTCCCTGTTCCCTACCCCTTGTCCTGGCTCCCAGTCCCCTCCCTCCCCGCAACCCTCAGCTTTTGGCAATTTGACATCTTTTTTTTTTTTTTTTTCACTTTTGTTACCAAAAAAAAAAAAAAAAGCAGCAACTCAGCTTTTCCCAAAGCATCACGCGCTGAGGTCACAGAGCAGGGGTGGGAAGGCACGCGGCGCATGGTTGGGGAGGTGACAGGCACTCCCGCCCAGCGGTGGTTTAAGGCCTGGGCTCTGGAATCAGACGGACTTGGGGACTTGGTTAGAATCCCGTGTTGGTAGTTAGCTGTGTGACTTTGGTCAAATGCCATCCTTTTGAGCCTCCAACGGCCTCCAGCCCCGGGGCTCGGTGAGGATTCCGTGAGCTGCTGCATGTGCGGCCTTCCGCGACGCCTGGCACATGGGCCATGCTTGGTATTGCCAGCGGCGTGGTTGTGGCTCTGGCCGAAGCTTGTCATCAGGGCTTCTCGTTGGCATGACTGGGGTGGCCCTGGCCACGGGGTGCACCCAAGACTCCAGAGCACGGCTGGGGGACTCTGCTCCCCGTGTCTCTGCTTCCAGATCTTTCTGAACATCTCTTGCATCTTCTGTCTCTGCATCTTCTTGTCCGTCTTGGTCTCTCAGCGTCTTTCTCTCTTTCTTCCAACTTCTCTTGTCTCTGGGACTCTTTGTGGGTCTGCATCTTTATGTCATTCTGTGGAGCTCAGTCTTGGGATATGAAGTGTGGGGTGGTGCATGTTGTGTGGGGTTCGGATCGTCCCGGGCGTTCTTACGGGATTTGGGGAGAGGACTGCCAGAGTTTGAGAAAGACCCAGAGTTTGGGGAAATCTGGAAGGTTTGGGTTAGAAATCGGAGCTGGGTGTGGTGGTGCGTGCCTGTAGTCCCAGGTACTTGGGAGGCTGAGATGGGAGGATTGCTTGAGCCCAGGAGTTTGAGTCCAGCCTGGGCAACATAGTCCAGTCTGTCTCTTAAAAAATAAAAAACTTTTGGTTGGGCGCGGTGGCTCATGCCTGTAATCCTAGCATTCTGGGAGGCCAAGGTGGGCGGATTGTTTGAGCTCAGGAGTTCCAGACCAGCCTGAGCAAGGGCGAGACCCCGTCTCTACTAAAAAAAAAAAATAGAAAGAAATTGTCTGGACAACTAAAAATATATAGAAAAAATTAGCAGGCATGGTGGCGCATGCCTGTAGTCCCAGCTACTCAGGAGACTGAGGCAGGAGGATCACTTAAGCCCAGGAGTTTGAGGTTGCCGTGAACGAGGCTGACACCATGACACTCACTCTAGCCAGGGCAACAGAGTGAGATTCTGTCTCAATAAAAAAATAAAAATAAAAAACTTTTTTAAAAATAGAAATTGGGAATTGGGGATGCAGGCTTGGGTCAGGTAGGGTGTGCAATCAGGCCTGGGGGTCTGAAGGGAAGGATCGGTGAGGTCTGGGGTGGAAGCTGAGGTGTGCTATGAGGTCGAGGCTGGGGGGATGCCTGGTATCCAGGCTGGAGTGTGGACAATGGCTGCAGGTTGGGGCTGAGGCTTGGGCTTGGGACTCGGGCTGGTGCTGAGCCCTGTGTCTCTACAGTCCGGTGGCTCGGACCAGGAACGCACCAAGAAGAAGCGCCGAGGAGACCGGTACTCTGTGCAGACTTCGCTGATCGTGGCTACGCTCAAGAAGATGCTGCCCATCGGGCTGAACATGTGTGCGCCCACCGACCAGGACCTCATCATGCTGGCCAAGACCCGCTACGCCCTGGTGCCTGCACAGCCCATCCTGGGAACCTGCCGGGATCCCACCCAGCACCCCACTGAGCCCCCCAGGTCCCTGGGAGCCCTCCCTTAGGACCCTGCCGAGCCTCGTCCAGGGCCCTGAGGACTTGCCGAGCTCTTTGGGACGCCCTGAGCTCTCCCCCAGCCTGCTGAGGATGCCACTCAGGATGCTGCCAGGGCACACCGCAGCCTCAGGACCCTAACTGAGACCCCACTGAAACCCAGAAGTGCCTCTAAGACCCCTAGGACCCTAATGAGCTCTGCAGACCCCCACTGAGTCTCCCAGGACCATACCAAGACTCTGAGACCCTGAGAATCCCCCCAACAAGGCACCATGAGCCCCCAAGATGCCTCAAAACCCTTGGGACCCACTGAGCCCTGCATGACCCCTGACCTTCCCCTGTACCCTCAGGACTGAATGTCTGGATTCCCACTGAGCCATCCAGGTCACCTCCCCTCTCCTTCAGGACCCAACTGAGCCCCCAAGGACTCCCAGTGAGCCCCTGTGACCCAAATAGTCCCCCAGGGTCCTAATAGCCCCTTCCCCAGGACCACACCCAAATCTCTGAGGGCTCAAGGATCTCGGGGACTCATTGGCCCTGTCCCAAGAACCTCTTAAGCCCTCTGGAACCCCAAGGAGCCCTCCCGGGACCCCACTTCCCTTTGTATGGGACAGCAAGAACCATCTCCCCCATCCTGTTCAGCCTCAGGGACCCTAAGGAGCCCTCCCAGGATTCTGCCCCAAGACCCCTGTAGCCCTCCTCCAGGACCTTGTAGGCACCCTGACAACCTACTAACACCCCTGGGGCCCTGAAGACTCCTGACTTCTCCCCTGTGTCACAGGGCCCCTCTCCTAGAACCCCAAAGGCCCCTTCTCTCAGGACCTCAAGCTCCTCCTAGGACCTGTTGAATCCTGCTAGGACCCCAAAGAGCCCTCCAGGGCCCTGCTGACCCTCACCCTGGTCCTTGAGGGCCCCCTCTCCTGGGACCCTAAGGAACCCTCACCTGCTGACCCTCACCCCCGGCCCCTGTGTAACCAGTGACTCGGTTGACCTGCCGGTTCCCTACGACCTCTGCTGACCTTGCTGGCTCCCTTCATAACCCCTCTCCCCTTCTGTCTTTGAAAACTCCCTGTACCTCTCTGACCCTCCTCTGGCCCCAGTAGTCCCTCTTTGGCCTATTTGACCTTTGGTGACACCCTCTTTTCACCCCCTACCTCCTCTCAGACCCCACGAGGCCCCTGGAGTCATTACTGTCTCTTCAAGGTGCCTCTGTGGCCCTCTGGTCCCCTCTAGGACACCTCTCTGACCACTGCCTACCTTCTTTGAGTTCTTTCAGTTTTTCTCACCACCCCCCCCCCCGCAAAAAAAACCTCTCGCCAGGTTTTGGGGTGGCCGGCCTGGAAGGGAAATGGTGTGGGCTAAGGAAGAGGCTGGGACCTTCAGGGTAACCCAGCCTGGCCATGTCTCCCCAGAAAGACACAGATGAGGAAGTGCGGGAATTTCTGCAAAACAACCTTCACCTTCAAGGAAAGGTAGGCCTCCTGAACCTGCCACGGAAAGGGGTTAGGTCGGGATGACAACCGCAATAATAGCTAACGTTCCAGCACTTACCGTGTAGCAGGCATCGAAGCAGGATCTTAGCACACACTTACTGAATCCTCGCAATATTGAAACGGGGTGCGGGGACCCTCAGAGAAGCCCTCCCTCCTTCCTCCCTCAGGTGGAAGGCTCCCCATCTCTGCGCTGGCAGATGGCCCTGTACTGGGGCGTCCCTGGCCGCGAGGAGGACGCTGACGACCCCGAGAAAATCGTGCGCAGGGTCCAGGAAGTGTCTGCCGTGCTCTACCATCTGGACCAGGTGCTGCGGCTTCTGACTGCTGAGTGGCCAAAGCTGGGTCTCTGGGCGGGGCCTGGGGCTGGCCTTGAGCCTGTGGGCGTGGCCTGGAGATGAATATTAAGTATGGGGCGGGGTAGGAGGTGGAGCTTTGAGTTCAAGGTGAGGTTTAGAATGGAACCTTGGCTCTGGGGGAGAAACCTGCTTAATCTGGCGTCTGGGGACCAGACCAGGAGGCCAGACTTTGGGTTTGGGATGGAGATACCTTGAGTTTGTGGACAGGGCCTTGGGTGGGCCTTGGAATTGGGGCGGGACCTGGGTAGTGGCCCTGGGTCTGTGGACGGTGCCTAGGATGGAAATTTAGGTCTGGAGGCAGAGCCAGAACATTGACTCGGTGGAACCAAGATGTTCCTTCTGCCCGTGAAGCGGCCCTAAATATGGACGTGGGCATAGATAGGCAATTTTACCCAGGACTAGGAGTGGGAATCGGGCCAGAGGCAGGGTCTGGAGACATGACAGAGTGTCCCATCCCCCAGACCGAGCACCCTTACAAGTCCAAGAAGGCCGTGTGGCACAAGCTTTTGTCCAAGCAGCGCCGGCGGGCAGTCGTGGCCTGTTTCCGGATGACGCCCCTGTACAACCTGCCCACGTAAGGCCTCCGGGGAGGAGGGGAGCTTGACGGGCCCTGGAGGGAGGGTGGCTGGGGAGTCCGGAGGATGGAGTGCTGACACCATGGGGTCTTGGGGGCGGTTGGGCGGCAGATGCATGAGAGGTCAGGGGACATGGAGGAGGAGACATCTCAGTGACCCCCAGCCCTTTTCCTGCAGGCACCGGGCATGCAACATGCTCCTGGAGAGCTACAAGGCCTCATGGATCGTGACTGAAGACCACAGTTTTGAGGACCGCATGATAGATGACCTTTCAGTGCGTGCCACCTGCCTGGGGATGTGGGGGCAGGGCTGGATAGGGCTGGAAGCCGAGGCTGCCCTTTGTATACCTCCAGGGCTTGCCCTCCACCTTGAGGGGCATAGAAATGGCAGCCCCTCGCCAGGCGCAGTGGCTTGTGCCTGGAATCCCAGATATTCCAGAGGCTGAGACAGGAGAATCACTTGAGCCCAGGAGTTCAAGACCAGCTTGGGCACCATAGTGAGACCTTGTCTTAAAAAAAAAAGTAAAACAGAAATGGCAGAGCCTGGCTTGGATAGAACCAAAGTAGGATACAGGATGTAGGAAAAGAGAAAAAAATCCGGGCCAGCAGGGCTATGGGAGGAGATAGGAGGGAACACTAGAAACCCCTCCCCCCATGCCCCCTCCCTCCAGAAAGCTGGGGAGCAGGAAGAAGAGGAAGAAGAAGTGGAGGAGAAGAAGCCAGACCCCCTGCACCAGCTGGTCCTGCACTTCAGCCGCACTGCCCTGACCGAAAAGAGGTGAGGACCCTTCCCAGGGCCTCAGAAATGCCCCCAAGGTCCTTGGAAAGAGACCCAATGCCCCCCTATCCAACAACCTCCCTGTGCCTAGAGAGAGGCCTTCTGGGTCCTCGGGGAGCCCCACAGCTAATCTTTAAACGTCACTTTGCTAGAACAGGCGAGCCTATCACGTATGCCATGCAGCCGCGCGCTTACAAGGGCATCTCGTCCGAGGGTTCACATCACCGGCGATGTAGATTTACTACGCTTTCCCAGGAGAAAGCATCTCGCGCAAACAAAATCAGTATATTATGAAAAAATTTCTGCGTATGACAAATTTCCAACAGATGGAAGTGATGGCGTTTTTTCTAATCACTTCTAATGGTAGGCTTGGCAATAAATAAGTATAATAAGGAGGTCCCAGCTGCTGCTGCTACCGCCGATGATCACAGGCAGCATTTATCAAGTGCTTGGTATGTGTCAGGCGCCACACTAAACACTCAACACATATGTTCTCTCACTTAATCTTCATACTACGAGATAGATCCTGTTTCAACTGCTTTTTGTTTTTGAGACAGTGTCTCACTCTCTTGCCTGGGGCGAGTGCCGTGACGTCAGCCTAGCTCACAGCAACCTCAGACTCCTGGGCTCAAGCAATCCTACTGTCTCAGCCTCCTGAGTAGCTGGGACTAGAGGCATGCGCCACCATGCCCGGCTAATTTTTTCTATATATATTTTTAGCTGTCCAATTAATTTCTTTCTATTTTTGATAGAGATGGGGTCTTGCTCTTGCTCAGGCTGGTTTTGAACTCCTGAGCTCAAACAATCCGCCCGCCTCGGCCTCGTGCTAGGATTACAGGCGTGAGCCACCGCACCTGGCCCCTTTTTCTTTTTTTTTTGAGACAGAGTCTCGCTTTGTTGCCTGGGCCAGAGTGAGTGCCGTGGCGTCAGCCTAGCTCACAGCAACCTCAAACTCCTGGGCTCAAGCAATCCTTCTGCCTCAGCCTCCCGAGTAGCTGGGACTACAGGCATGTGCCACCATGCCTGGCTTATTTTTTCTCTATATATATATTTTTAGTTGTCCAGATCATTTCTTTCTATTTTTTTAGTAGAGACAGGGTCTCACTCTTGCTCAGGCTGGTCTCGAACTCCTGACCTTGAGCGATCCACCTGCCTCGGCCTCCCAGAGTGCTAGGATTACAGGCGTGAGCCACCGCGCCCGGCCTCAACTGCTTTTTGCAGACGAGGATATGGAGGCGCAGGGATTTATTTTTCTCACATAACGTGAAGTCAGGAGCTTGTAGAGTCCAGGGTTGGGCTGTGGCACAATGGCATTCATTGGCAGGGACCCAGGCTCTTTCTGGCTTTCTGCTCTGCCCTTCTTGGCATTTGTCCTGTGCTCACGAGATGGATGGTGTACTGGCGGGCATCCTGACCACATGCCAGGCAGAAAGAAGGAGAAAGGTTTCCCCTTCACTCTTTAAGACCTTTGGTCTTTTTATCTAAGAAGGGAAGCTCTCTGCTGTGGACTTCCACACATATCTCGTTGGCCAGAATTTGGAGCAATGGCTTTGGAGTTAGACTCTCCGAGTTGAGTCCCAGAGCAAACTGTGTGACCTCGGCCAGGAAGAATCTTTGTGTCTTAGTTCCCTCATCTATAAAATAAAGTTTGTAATATACCTTCCCAATAGGATCACTGTAGAATTAATTTGTTAATATATATAAAGCACTTAGAACAGGGTCTAACATAGTGTTAATGTAAATACTTAGTAGGTGTTGGCCATGATAGAGGGGACCCAAGAGGTTGGCCATCATTGTTAAGGGAGGCAACAGGTGGCCCAGGGAGCTCCAGCTGTCCACTGCTCGATTTTAGCATCCTGGGGGGAAAGGGAGCACCTCTACCAATAGCTCCAGCAAAACTCCCAGGGTGAATTCCAGACCACATGACCATCCCTTACCTACTATTGTGGCCAAGCAGAAAGTACTCATTGGCTCTGCCTTCGTCACATGCCACCCTGAACCACACAGCCTGAGTGTGGGGAGGGTTGGCTGTCCCAAGGAAACTGGGGGCTATTAAAAGATGAAGTCCTCTCTGCTGGGCCCTGACTCTCCCCGCTTGCTTCCTCAGCAAACTGGACGAGGATTACCTGTATATTGCCTACGCTGACATCATGGCAAAGGTGAGGCCCTGCCCCACCTGGGGCAGGTTTCCTTCTCCCCAGCGGCAGTGCCTGTCCACTCTAAAGGCTGGGGCAGCTCCGGGGCATCTCCTTCGTTCACATCATCCCTTAACCCATGCCCCGTCCCCAGAGCTGCCACCTGGAGGAGGGAGAGGAGAACGGCGGCAACGAAGATGAAGAAGAGGAGGAGGTGGAGGTTTCCTTTGAGGTAGGTGGGATCAGGAGATCCTGGAGGGATGAGGGACCCTGACTTCAGTCATCTCCCATTCATTCAGCAATGCTCTGGGGACACGGCAGTGACCAAGTCTGTCCACTGGGGAGACAGACATCAGCCAAAGAGTAATAGCGCAGAGTCTTCACCCTGGCGATGGGAGAGCTAAGGCCGAGATAGAGGAATCTGGGGGGTATGGAAGCCCAGGCGAGGTGCCTGACCCAACTGGGGGGAAAGGGTGTCAGGAGAGCTTCTCAGAGAAGGCGCTATCTGAGGCAGAAGGATAAAAGGCGTGTGCCACGTGGAGAAAAACAAAAAGGGATTCCAGGTAGAGGGAACAGCATATGCAAAGGCCAGGCAGCGAGGAGGCTAGTAAACATACAGTTGACCAATCCATTCTTTTCATTAAGGCAGTCAGCAAGCTTTTCCTTAAGAGTCTTTTAACCTTTTTCTTCTGGGGTCCTTTCTGGCATCTGGTGAAGCCTTTCTCAGAATCACGTTTTTAGGCTGGGCTCAGTGGCTTTTGCTTGTAATCCCAGCTACTGGGGAGACTGAGGCAGGAGGATCGCTTGAGGCCATGAGTCTGAGACCAGCCTGGGCAACATATGGAGACCCTGTCTCTAAAAAAATAAAGAGAATTATGTTGTTAAATGTATATGATGAATTCATAGCAGAGGAAACAAGTATGAAATGACTATAAAAATACTTAGAAAACAAATTTGTCATACAGTAATATATGCATTTCTTTATTAAACTACTAGATAAGATCTAACAGTGGGTCCAATAACTACTATATAATTGAGAAGTGGTGATGAACACAAGTGATATTTCAAGATGTCTGTAGCAGCAATAGTGTGATATGGAAACATCTTTGATTTTTATTGGTGACAAAAACCACAGGTTCTGCTAACATTCTTGTGATTTACGGCCTCATCCTTAATGGAAGCAAGTGCCACACTTCTGTTAGAGGGTGGTAAACATAAAAACATTACTTTTTTCATCATCCAAGTTCACAGATGGCCTGGACTCTGTCCACTGACCCCCTGGAGGCCTGTGAGCCTAGGTTAAGACGTTTCCACGTCCAGCCCTGATTTACATAGACCTGGCTCCATGCCTAGCCCTGTGCTAGGTACAGGGGACAAACCCAGGATGTGAGTCCCAGGGGATGGGGGAGCTCAGTTGAAGGGGTGAGTTGTGGATGTGGCTGGAGCAGGGAGGACAGAGGTGAAGGCCAGGGCTGCGAGGGGAAAGGCTGGGCTGGTGAGCCTGGACTCACTTGACCCCACGGGTCTGCCTCTCTGCCCCAGGAGAAAGAGATGGAGAAGCAGAGGCTCTTGTACCAGCAGGCGCGGCTGCACAACCGGGGGGCCGCCGAGATGGTGCTCCAGATGATCAGTGCCTGCAAAGGTGCCTCTCGCACGTGCATTCGGCTCCTCTGAGCGCACCCATCTTGTCCCCACCCTCCCCGGCCCACCCATTCCCTGTGGCCCCACTTGCCACCGCTCCAAGCCTGTGACGCGCGCTCACACCCCAGCCCTTGCGAGTTCCACTTGCAGTTTCTCACGCACCCCTCAATCATGATCGGCCCCGTACGCACACCTTTGCACACTCTTCCATTACCTTCTCTCACATCCCCCGGGATGGCTCTTCTCTGGTGGGTGGAACACGCTGCCCCCAAACTGGGCGGACCATCTTTTGTCCCCCTCCCCACTGCCAGGAGAGACGGGCGCCATGGTGTCCTCCACCCTGAAGCTGGGCATCTCCATCCTCAATGGCGGCAATGCTGAGGTGCAGCAGGTAACAGAGACGAAGGGACCTGGGGGGAGGGCAAAGAGGCGTGGGAGGTTCCTGTGTGACTCCCAGGTCCCCCTCCCCTGCCGGCCCCTCTGCAGAAAATGCTGGATTATCTGAAGGACAAGAAGGAAGTCGGCTTCTTCCAGAGTATCCAGGCACTCATGCAAACGTGCAGGTAGGTTCTAGTGACATCTTGCAGTACAGCCCTATTTGGTACGGCTGTGCCCCCACGCCTGGTACCACTTCTGGTTCTAGTTCTGCTCTCTGGGTCCAGGAACAGAGACCCACTCAGGGTAGCTCAGACAACACAGAGTTTGTTGTAAGAATTAATGTAGAACAATAGGGAAGCAAAATGTCTCAAGATTTAAGGATGAGATGTATATGGGTTCCAGACAGTGGAAACAGAAGGTTATTTAGAATTCCAGGGAAGCAGCGTGGGGAATTTGGGCCATCTCTGAAAACCTGATAATCCCTGTTAACACGGCTCTGCTATTGCCTGCCTTTGTCTGCCTCTTGCTGTCAACGGACTTTTTCGACTCCTCTGTAGCTTTTGCTAATCGATAGTTTTCCTCGTTATTCCAGCTTGTACATGGTTCATCCTGGACCTACCTTACTTCATAGCTGCCACCTCGTAGCTTCTGCCACCTCCTCCTCTCTGCTTCCTCTTGGTTTCAGCTTAGACGTGGGTGACTGTGGCTCTCCAGCCTGCCACTGCCTGGAAGAGAGGAGGGCAGAGTCCTCATCCCACCCTCCCTCTCTCCCTCCTTTCCCTCAGCGTCCTGGATCTCAACGCCTTCGAGAGACAGAACAAGGCGGAGGGGCTGGGCATGGTCAACGAGGATGGAAGTGGTGAGGCCCTTTCTTGGGCTTCCCTCTCCCTGGGACATCATCTTCCTTCAGGATTCCCAGCCGCCCAACAACCCCCTCCCCCGCCGTTGCCCAGAGCTCCCCTCCTCCAAGACACCCCGTTCCCAATAGTTCCCTGAGGCTCCTCCCCCTGCCGTGGCCCCCCCAGTACCGCCCCCCAAATCCTCCGGGGTCACCG
Organism: Indri indri; assembly: GCA_004363605.1. Lineage (NCBI taxonomy): Eukaryota > Metazoa > Chordata > Mammalia > Primates > Indriidae > Indri > Indri indri. The sequence continues at coordinate 76,951 of RJWJ010002581.1, read as the reverse complement.
CCCTCCCATGGTCCCCCTGCCCCGGGAGTCATTCTGTCCCGTGTTCTCTCCCCATCACCACATGGCCCCCGCCCTCCACGTGCCCCAAGTCTCACGCCCTGGATGCCGTTCTCTTATTAATGTCCCTAATCCGGGTTAATCGCGTCTCCTCTTTGCCGTGTCGTGACGTGTCTAACCTATCTACCCCAATCCTCGCCTCCCGCCTCTCCACCTGCCTCTCCACGTCTCTCTCTCTGCCCTCTTCTTCCATTCCCTCTGTCTTCACCCTCATTCCCCACCGTCTTCCCTGCTAATCCACTTCCTCCTGTCTCCTCATTCTGCTTTTCTCTCTGTGGGTCGTTTCTCTCCACCTCTGTGTCTTTGTCCCCGAATGCGTCGCTGTGCGTGTTTGCCGTCTCTCCGTCGCCTTCTGTCTCTCTTTCTCTCTTTTCTCCTGCTTCCTCCTCCCATCCTGTTGGCTGCCCCAGTCATCAATCGCCAGAACGGTAATTCCTCAGCCCCGCTCCTTGCCGTGCTGCTGCCGCCCCCCTCCTCACCCCAGCCGCCCCTGCACCTGCGGGCTGAGGATCTGGGACGTGCAGGGGAGGGAGGGACCCTTCGCGGGTGCACCACGGTGCGAAGTCTTGAGATCAGGAGTCCAGGCCCGAGATTCGGGTCCCAGATTAGCCATCGGCAACACGTGGGACTGTGAACAATTCTCTTACCTTCCCTGGGCCTCAGTTTCCCCGTGTGTAAAATAGAAGCTAGAGAAGATGGCAAAGATCTCTTTCCAGCTAGATACTCTCGGAATTCCAGACCCAGATTCGCAGTCCGGGTGTGGGGTGACCCCCATTCCCACCCCCTCTGCTCTCTGTGCCTGACCCCAGATTGGTCAGCCAGCCGTTCCCATCCACCAACCGGATTGGTTGCCTCCAGCATCCACTCCGATTGGTGTGCGTGCCTCCTTTGCGCCTGCTCTGGTTGGCCCATTCAACGTCTAGCCCCCCCCCAAGCACACCATGATTGGCTTCTCTCAGATGCCCATTCTGATTGGCCCATGTTTATAAGCCTCCATTCCGCTTCTTCTGGGTTGGCTGCTTTCAAGGCATCTGGGCCAATTGGCCAGCTTTCAGTCCCCAGCTCTCACCCCAGCCCAACATCCCCTTGCTCAGAGCCTTGGTGTGAAAGTGACCCCAATCCCCATAACCCATTAACCCCCACAGCCTGGAGGGGGGCTGAGGGCGATACTAGCTGCCTGAACGTCTGCTGGGTTGGCAGACACTCCCTGATGTCGCACAAGTGGCGACATCAGAGAGGTACTGATGTTGTATAAAGACACTTGAGGCTCCAGCTTCATGACTCAGGGCCCCTCAGGTCTCTGTCTGCTGATGTCCTGGACTCTGAGGTCGGTGGCTCCGGGTGTCATGGATGTCAGTGGTCCTCATAGTGTCTTCGAGGTGGCGGCTGCTCCTCCCAGCACCCCCGTGCTTTGGGCATGTGTGTGCAGTGTGCATGGGCCGTGTGCATGCATGTGCTGTGTCTTGGCACATCTGACGCCTCCTGGGCCCTGCCCCCTCTGTTCTACCCAGGAGAGAAGGTCATGGCAGATGATGAATTCACACAAGACCTGTTCCGATTCCTGCAATTGCTCTGTGAGGGCCACAATAATGGTGAGGAGGAGGGGTTGAGGGTGGAGAAGAGGCCAGGGTTTGGGATCAGTCCGGAAGGGTTGCCTGAGTTAGTCTCTAACGCTTCTTCTCCCCTTGTGCACTGATGGCCTCACCAGCCACCCAGGCCTCGTCCTTGACTCTGCCGTCCTTCATCCTTTACTTCCAGCCAGTGTCTGCACTTCTGCCTTCCAAAATCTCCCTGGAATTTCTGGAATCTGGCCACTTTGCTTCACTTTCACCTCCTCCGGCCAGTCCAATTTCCCAAAAGCAATCTGCCAACAACCAATTTGGCCAAAAATCAGTTTGCCCAAATGGGCAATTTGTTACACACCATTTTCCCACAGGCATTTTGCAGCAGCTGCCAAAGTTCAGTACATGTGGCAGATTTCTGTACTTTGGATCTGTAGAGGAAAAAAATTGCCTGGTGTTTTTACATGAATCAATTAGAATCACTTACTTATTTTACTTATAAAATACTTTGCCAGGAGGAAGGCCTACAGATTCTTTCCTAACTTAAGCAAGAGTTTTCACAACTTTTGTTCTAGTTCAGCCAATTTAACAAGATTGAGAATGACACAGCAAATTAGTTAACCAGATCACTGATGAGAAAATATAGCCTCGTGTGGCACGCATAGTTTGCAACATTAAAGGAACAGTCAAAATTCTGTACAGCAAACATTCTACCCAATGCTATTTCCTATAACAAACATGTACAGTCTCAAGGTTGTGGTTATAACCCTTAGCAGATGATTATGAAACCACAGACTACCTGGAAATTAACTTTTGTGACAAGAATCAGAGTAATTAGAAATCTAACTTCCGTAAGCTTCACCCCACATGGCTGGTGCTGTTTAAGGTTCCTGATTTGTAAATGTCTTTCATCTTCACTCTTTTCTTTTCAACAAAGGATAAAGCATAATCTATCGCTTGGCATTCTCAAACACTCTTGTGTCCACAGCTAGTTTTTCCTCAAGGCTTATTAAATACCTTTGTGCTATGTGACTAAGATTTTTTTTTTTTTTTTCCCGAGACAGAGTCTCACTCTGTCACCCAGGCTAGAGTGCTCTGGCATCAGCCTAGCTCACAGCAACAACAAACTCCTGGGCTCAAGCAATCCTCCTGCATCAGCCTCCTGAGTAGCTAGGACTACAGGTGTGCGCCATGATGCCCGGCTAATTTTTCTATTTTTAGTAGAGATGGGATCTCACTCTTGCTCAGGCTGGTTTCAAACTCCTAACCTCAAGCAGATCCTCCCATCTTGGCCTCCCAGAGTGCTAGGATTACAGGCGTGAGCCACCACACCTGGCCTCTGACTAAGATTTTCATTCTTTAATTTGAACTAAGGTGGAATCAGTCATTAAGTTTAAAATGAATTTTATTGCCTAGACATATGACTTTATAAAAATGAGAATGTTCTTATAGGTGGGATTTCTGTCTGCCAATAAATTTGCAAACCAGTCCTCTGCCTAAATTGATGGATTCGTTAACTGGCCCAATCAAATACATATTTGAAATACTTTTTAAATCTTTGAAGGCTTGCATGTCTTGAGTATTCAATGCTATTTAAAGCAGAGAAAAGGTTTGTCTCCTGTGTATTTGCACACGTCTCTGAAAGTGTTCACAGTTGGCAGACTTAGAATTACAGGAGAATTAACCATTTAAGCATATAGTCCAATTTAACACAAATAAAGGAGTTAGAAATTACTGATGGGAAAGCCTGTACATTTACTCATAAAATCTTAACTATTTGAGCATATTCTTTGTCTATATCATGACACCAGGAAAAGGGGCATTTTGTTGAGCCAGCCTGATACAGCGATTGTGAAGTGACTACAGGGAAGTCTGGTGAAAAGTAAAACTTTTGGGGGAAAAAAACTTTCAAGGGCTGTTAAAACCATCCCATGCAGCCAGGCACGGTGGCTCATGCCTATAATCCTAGCACTCTGGGAGCCCGAGGTGGGAGGATCTCTTGAGGTCAGGAGTTTGACACCAGCCTCAGCAAAAGCGAGACCCTGCCTCTACTAAAAATAGAAAAAATTAGCTGGGCATTGTGGCCCGTGCCTGTAGTCCCAGCTACTGGGGAGACTGAGGCAGGAGGATCCCTTGAGCCAAGGAATTTGAGGTTGCTGTGAGCTAGGCTATTTTCTATTTTTCTATTTTCTAAAAATAGAAAAAATTAGCTGAGTGTGCTGGTGCAAGCCTGTAGTCCCAGCTACCCAGGAGTTTGAGGTCGCAGTGAGCTATGATTGTGCCACTGCACTCCAGCCTGGGTGACAAAGTTAGACCCTGTCTCTAAAAGCAAAACAAAAGAAAATGTTGGAAAAAAAATGAATGAATAAATGAGGCTCTACCAAATCTGGCACGTAGTAGGCCCTCAATGGTAATATTTTTAGATAAATGAGGACATGATCATATAAACTTGATAAATAGTTATTAAATAAATTAATGATTACATGCCTTCTGGCATACACTAGACACCCAGTAAATATGTATTTCATAAATGAATAAATGACCCACTGTCCATCTCCCCTAGCATATGGTAGATGCTCAATGAATGAATAACTTTTAATTTCCCTAGATTTCCAAAACTACCTACGGACACAGACAGGGAACACAACCACTATTAACATCATCATCTGCACGGTGGACTACCTCCTGCGGCTGCAGGTGAGCGTATGAGACTGTTCAGGTGCATCCTGGGTCGGCGACTTTGGGACCACCCCCTCACACCCTGCCCACCCCCCAGGAATCCATCAGCGACTTCTACTGGTACTACTCGGGTAAGGATGTCATTGAAGACCAGGGCAAGAGGAACTTCTCCAAAGCCATGGCAGTGGCTAAGCAGGTGTTCAACAGTCTCACCGAGTACATCCAGGTAGGGCCCACCCTCCAGGGCAGGGCAGTCCCGAGTGCGGCGCCCGGCCCGGCGCTCACGCAGCCCTTGGTCCCGCAGGGCCCCTGCACCGGGAACCAGCAGAGCCTGGCGCACAGCCGCCTCTGGGACGCGGTGGTGGGATTCCTGCACGTGTTCGCCCACATGATGATGAAGCTCGCTCAGGTTCGAACCCTTGTGTTCTTCCTCCACCTGCTTCCGGGCATCCCTCAAGTGGCCCATTTCCAAGTCTTGGCCCCTTGGTCACTTTGTCACCCAAGTGCCCCTGGCATGTTCCCGAATGGACCCCTACCCATGGCCAAATCTATCTTCCTTCTGGGTTAGCTCTCTGCATGACCGCGCCTTCTCCTCTGCCTCCACCAATCGGCTGGTTTCCCATCTACACGCCCATTGGTCTGATGTGTTGGCCCCGCCCCTCTGGCTAAAGCTCTTCCGTGATTGGTTGGTGTTTTTCTGTCCGCTGAGGTCATCTCGGATGCTGACAGCCCTTGGGGTGGAATGGGGGCAGGCCTCTAGATTAGGGCCGGGGGCTGAGGAAGTGTTTTGCTTCTTTATCTTGCCTGCGGCAGAGGACACCCATCCCAGGCACCCATGATGTAAGGTCCCTGTCGAGCCCCATGGCCCATCTGCAGAATCCTCGTGTTCTTCGTTACCCCAACCCTTTGCAGCCTTGTCAATGTCTCACAAACACTTAATCCATTGGCTTTGCTTCCATCTGGTAAACATATGCAAAGCTGCCAAATACTGTTGGGCAGGTTGTACACTTCACAAGGACACGACCTCTGAGCGGGCCCACATCCCAGGCATCATAAACATGCGGCGTATTTATTACAATAGCTTTCCAGCAGGTGGCAGTAAAGGGTGCTGTATAATTTCCCAACTAGGAAGTGTTTTAAGGAAGCCTTTTTCTAATTTACCCAAAGGTGCCACAGAGGCTGGCAGACACCCTGACTGGTGTCATCTGATTTTTCGAAAGGAGTTAAATTTAGAATGCAGTTCCTCAGTGTCAGAGCAGCTGAAGTTGCGCTGTTGGTGTAATCTTAAAATTCCAGAGAATGTTGATATCGTAAGCGTAGACTTCCAAATCCTGCAGTGTTCATTCATCAGCCCCCGTCCAGGTCTAGGTTGCAAAGGCTAAAAATCCAATGCAAAGCGGTGGCTTAAAGAAAAACAATAATTTTAGAGTGGTGTCAGCAGAAATGTCTTTCTCTTCTTTGGCTTCATTCTCAAGCAGGCTGTCCCCATGGGCTGCAAAATGGTGCCTCAGGTTTCCCATCCACCCGCCTAACAGCTCCAGAGGGAAAGAGCCGAGATTCTGTCTCACTGGACTGTTGGGTCACATGCCCATCCCTAAACCAATCACCATAACCTTGGGAAAGAAAGCTTTGATTGGCCAGACCTGGTCATATACCTACCCATAGAACCAGGAGGTAGGGTTAGCCCCATGTGCTGAGAGAAGGACTGGGGGCACCCCAGTTGAAAGTTTAGGGGTCGTTAAGATAAAAGGGGGACTGAATCACGGGCAGACACAAACCACAGGAATCCACCCATCTTAGGATCTTGAGATCCTGGAATGTTGGACCCTTAGACCCAGAATGCAGAGCTTTGGAACTTTGGAAGTGTGTTGGGACTGGAACCAGCAACTCCTAGAACTAGCATTGTGGTAGAAGGAGCCTTATGTTGCATTTACCTGGTATCCTCCCTGCCCTCTCCATTTTATTGGTGGAACCATATGAAGTTATGGTCACGTATTGGCAATTTTATGTGATTCAGCCTAATAGAAATAGGGACCACGAGGCAGAACTTTGCTTGGAGGTTTCCGTGGGCCCTACACAAGGCACTGTGGCAGGGGAGGCAACATACCCCCACAGTCTCCCCAGAAATCACACGCCGTCTCCCCCAGCCTTCCTCCTGAACCCAGAGTCCCGCCGTTGCCATCACACATTCTATTCAACATACACGCATCAAGCATCCACCATAGGTCAGACACAGTGCTGGGCTCTCATCCCTTCCCAGATCTGGGTCTCTGTCCCCAGCATTTGTCTCTGTCTGTCTCTGTCCCAAATGCCTGCCCTCCAAGCCTCCCAGTGCTCCTGGTCTGCCAGCCCCTTCCCTTTGCACACCACCTGTCGGACCCTTCCCCCAAGTGCCAGCCCACCCCCACAATCTTGTCTCTCTGCCCCCTCCCCTGCTTCCGAGGAACATGTCTGGACTCGGGTCCCCTCGGAGGTAAGAGGGGAGAGAAAGGGGGTCTCAGGCCCTGCTGGGAAGGTGAGGAGGGACAGAAGCAGCTGGAGGTGGGGAGGTGTCCCTGCAGAGACCAGCCCTCACACAGCTGGGATGCGGGGTCTCTAGGACTCAAGCCAGATTGAGCTGTTGAAGGAGCTGCTGGATCTACAGAAGGACATGGTGGTGATGTTGCTGTCGCTGCTAGAAGGTAAACACCCAGGGGCTCGGGATGGGGGTCAGTACAAACGTTCAGACCAGCCAGAGAAAGGCCCTCTGGGACCCAGGAGGCCTTGCAGTAACAAGCTCAGCAAACACTTACTGAGCACTTACTTTGTGCCAGATCCTGATGGTACATAATTAATTTATTGACTCCCCAGGGAAATCTCAATAAAATGGTGGCCCAGACACTTTTATTTATGTCCTTAATGTTTATTTATTTGCTAAATATATTAGTTAGCTTTTCTATTTTTCTTTTTTGAGACAGAGTCTTGCTCTGTCGCCTGGACTAGAGTGCCATGGCATCAGCCTAGCTAATAACATCAACCTCAAACTCCTGGGCTCAAGTGATCCTCCTGTTTCATTCTCCCAAGTAGCTAGGACTACAGGCGCATACCACGATGCCTGCCTAATTTTCTCTGTTTTCAGTAGTTCCCAGCTAATTATTTCTATTTTTAGTAGAATGGGGTCTCGCTCTTGCTCAGGCTGGTCTCGAACTCCTGCCCTCGAGCGATCCTCTCACCTTGGCCTCCCAGAGTGCTAGGATTACAGGCATGAGCCACCACGCCTGGCCGTCAGTTAGCTTTTGCTGCATAACAAATATCCCCCAAACTTAGTGACTTTAAAACCATAATTTATTAATGAAAACAATTTAACCAATAAAGACTTTTTCTATAGAGATTCTTTATAGAGATTCATGAAGAGTATCCTCATTCTTTTATATGGCTGGGGAGGGCTGCATTGTGTGGGTGTACAGTGATCCATTTAACCAAACCCCACCAAACCCCTACTGGTGGACATTCAAGTGTTCTTTTTAAATACTTTGCTATTATAAACAATGTTGTGATGTATAATCCTCCTACAGTGTTTCACTTTTTTGGGTAACTAGTCATTAGCTTTCAAAAATCAGAAGGTTCACCTTAAACATCAAGATGTCCAGCTTTTCCTGAAAAACTGAAAGCTTCTGTGGCCCTGAGTCCACATCCTCACGTGGCAGAAATCAGCCGGACTGGATTAAATAACTGAATTATATTGATGTTCAATCTCTAGATTTTGATGACTGTACTGTGATTATACTGGAGAATGTCCTTGTCTTTAATGACATATACACTGACATGTTTGGGGGTAAAGGGGCCTCATGTCTGCAACTTACCCTCAAATGGTTCAGAAAAAAAAATACCCATACAGAAAGAGAATTATAAAACCAATGTAGCAAACTATATACAATCAGTGAATCTGGAATAGATGAGGGTCCCTTACGCTATTCTTGCAACTTTTATGTAAATTTGAAATTATATTAAAGTTTAATATAATTTCATGAGTGCAGTAGCTCATGCATGTAATCCCAGCACTTCGGGAGGTTGAGGTGGGAGGATCGCCTGAGGCCAGGAGACAAGCCTGGGAAACATAGTGAGACCTCATCTCTACAAAAAATAAAAAAATTAGCTGGGCATGTGGCATGTGCCTAAAGTCCAGGAGGGTCACTGGGGCCCAGAAGTTGGAGGTTGCCATGAGCTGTGATCGGACCACTGCACTTCAGCCTGGGCAATAGAGCAAGACCCTTCTCAAAAAAAATTTTTTTCTTTAAATACAAAAATATGCTGTAGTCAAGCTTCAGCCATTGCTTTTAGAAGGCATCGGGGATCCCAGTTTGCCACAGTCTTCACCTCTCCCTGCTGTCTTTCCATTGGCTTCTGTGGACCTACTGACCCCTGTAGATTAGTGGAAGTTTTAGGTGTATAACCGGAGGTCATGAAGCTCTGGGTTCAAATCCTCCCCATCCCTTACTGGTTATGTAACCTTGAGTGTGTGACCTTCTCTGAATCTCTATAAAAATGGATAGTAACACATTTCCCTTACAAGGTTGTCATGATATCGTGCCAAGGCAGCACTTGGCATGGCATCTACTGTCGGCGTATGCCATCGTCGTCTTTGTTGATGGTTTCCCCCAGCGAGCAGGCGAGGTGCACAGAGGCAGGGTCAGCCAGGTTCACACAGGATGCTGACGCAGAGCAGGAAGTGACCCTTTGAGGGGAGGCGTGGGCTGGCTGGGGGGGCTCCCAGCAGCATGGTGGCTCCTGATCTGGCCCTGGGAAGGAAGAGAGGGAAGCCCGGTGGGGCTGCAGAGCAGAGGGTCTGCCAGCTGCGCTGACCCAGGACTGCCTACAGGGAACGTGGTGAACGGCATGATCGCCCGGCAGATGGTGGACATGCTCGTGGAATCCTCATCCAACGTGGAGATGATCCTCAAGTTCTTCGACATGTTCCTGAAACTCAAGGACATCGTGGGCTCTGAGGCCTTCCAGGACTACGTCACTGATCCCCGCGGCCTCATCTCCAAGAAGGACTTCCAGAAGGTGCGTGCTGGACAGGGGTGGGGCCCACGATGCCGGTGGGGCTGCCACGTGCCAGCCATGCCCTTCCCGGCTGCCGGCCTTGGGCAAGAGACTCCTCTCTGAGCCTCTCTCTCCTTATCTGTAAATTGGGGATAAAACAGCCCTTGGGATTATTTCAAGGCTGAAATGCATTGACACCAATGAGAACCATTATTGCCATCCTATTTATTAAGACTCATAACATTATCATCATTATGAATAGGGGTCAGTTACTCCATTATAAACATTCACCAGCTTTCTTCTCTGTGTTGGGTCTGTCCTGGACCCAGCAATGACAAAGACAGACACAGACCCTGCTTTCATGGGGTGATAGTCTAATGGGGGAGGCAGGCAGTCACTCACTGGGCCAGGACGGGTATGAATCGTGAGGCTGTTAGGAGGAAAGTGCTAGAACCAGCTTTACCCATCCCGGCTCTGCCGTCGCTCCTTATGTAGCCCTGGCCAAGTCACTGCCTTCTCTGAGCGTCAAGTTCCTCCCCTGTAAAACGGGGATGGGACGATAACATTAACTATCGCACGAGACTGTTGTGAGATGCGCAGTGTGGACGGTACCTGGAAGATAGTGAACGCTCGAGAGATGTCGGCTAATATTTCTACTGCCAGATCTTTTCCATCACCGTTTGGTTAACTTCTTATTTTGAAATAACTCCAGCTTCATGGAGAAGTTGCAAGAATAGCACATAGAATGTCTGAACACCCTTCACCCGAGTTGCCAAAATGTTAACTTTGCCTGTTTGCGCCGTCATGATTTTCCTTTATGTCTGAATACTTTAGGGTATTTTTCCCGAGAACAGGTTCGTTCTCTTCCATAACCACAGAAAAATTAGGCAAATCAAGAAATTAACACTCATGCGATGCTACTTTCTAATCCTTGTTCGATTTTCGCTTGTCGAAGACATTTTTTTCTTTGTCAAGGATCCAACTTGGGACCAGGGGTTACTTTTGGGGGTTTGTAGGCTGTCCCTTGGTGTGGGTTTGTCTGAGTTTTCCTTATGATTAGATTTGGGTCACGTGACTTTGGCAGGAGTATCAGAGAAGCGACGTGTCTTTGTTGCACCATATCGGGAAGTGCACGGTGTCGTTTCTTCCCATGTTGAAGTTAACGTGGGTGACTTGGTTACGGCCGTGTTTACCGGGGTCTCCGCTGGGAAGGTACCATTATTCCCTTTGGAACCGCTAAGTATCTCGCGAGGACATACTGTGAGACTGTCTGCTCACTCTTCGGTCGGCATCCACCAGTGCTGCTTTTTTTTTTTTTTTTTTTTGAGACAGAGTCTCACTCTCTGGCCTGGGGTGAGTGCCGTGGCGTCAGCCTAGCTCACAGCAACCTCAAACTCCTGGGCTCAAGCAATCCTACTGCCTCAGCCTCCCTAGTAGCTGGGACTACAGGCATGCGCCACCATGCCCGGCTAATTTTTTCTATATATATTTTCAGCTGTCCAAT
>RJWJ010002581.1:0-66024 GCA_004363605.1 Indri indri | reverse complement strand
CCACCAGTGCTTCTTACCTGAAACCATTGTCACTAAGGTAGTTGACAAAGGGTGGTTTCTAATACCCTTCCCTTCGCTAGGCACGATTTGACTGTCAGGAGGAGTTTTTCCTTCTTCCCCATTTGTTGACTCCTTCGTCCATTTATTTATATCATGTGGACTTGCGGTTTCTTATTTTATTGCATGGGTTGCCATTGTCACTGGTCATCAGCATTTGAGCAAGCTCGGGGTCCCCCGAGTGACAAGTGGGGTGCCCCATACCTCCCAGCCGTCCTCTGAGAGCTGCCTGCATCTCCCCCGGCTTCTCAGCCACGCCTCTCAAGAGCCAACTGCCCTTGATCACTCCTGTGTCACCTCCCACGCCTTCCCTGATTCAGGGCTTGCTGGCTTCTGTCCCTGTTACTCCCCTGAAACCACTCAGACCAAGATAATCGGTGACCTCTTTGCCCCTGACTCTCCTGTGACTTGTCATCTTGGCGGCATTTGCCACAGCCGGCCGTTTCCTCCCCTTGCCCCGCCCTGAGGGCCAGTGCCTGCCTGCCTCCCTGACCTCCTAGCCCCCAAAATGTCACTGCTTCTGAGCCCTCCATCTGCTTGAAGAAGACAGATTCTCAGTCTGCGCCAGGTCCTGTGTATAAATGAATGAGCTCATTTACTCCTTACAGCAGCCCTATGATAGGGAAACTGAGGCACAGGAAGGTGAAAATCAGCCTGCTCAAGGTCACCCAGCTAATAAGTGACAAACTGGGATTAGAACTCAGGCAGTCTGGCCCCAGAGCACACCAGAGTCATCTGTTGATCTAGCCTAATAAACAGCGAGCACTTCCTGAGTGCCAGGCCCCCGTGGAAGTCCCCGCCCTACTCTTGAGTGGCGGGTGCAGGGAGCCTCTCGGGAGGGCCAGAGGCAGCAGAAAGCGCTATGCGGGAGCTAAATTCGCATCACTCACCGTTTAAAATGAGTAAGGATCCCTCCTGCCTGTTCTGGGCTTCGCAGATCACAAGGTTTGATGTGCCGTACGTGACATTTCACAGCTCAACATCTGGTTTCACAAAGTTACCATCTATAACTTGAAAAAAATGCATTTGTTTTATTTTTTGAATACACAACCCATTCATGTGATTTTAAAAACCAAAATATAACAAGGTAGGAAGTGAGAAGTCTCATTCCCACCCCTTCCCATTCTACCCTTCCCCCACCCCCACCACTAGACACCCTTTGATAAGTTTCTTTTGCATCCTTCCAACGTCTTCTAATGCAAATATGAACAGATAGTCTCACTTTCTTTCCTTCATACATAACAGGCAGGGCACTACGTCACTGGTCTCTGTCATTTAACAACGTATTCTGGAGACGCAGTGAACGTCCTCATTCTTTTTCACAGGTGCCCAGTATTCCACTTAGTGCGTATATTATGGTTTGTTTGTCTATTCCCTGTTGGTGGACGCTCGCTTTGTTCCCAGTGTTTTACTGTTACAACCCATGCTGCAGTCAGGGCTGCCGTGGATAGTTGTGCAAGTTCTACACTGCACAAGGGCGCCATTTATAGCATAGACATTTTGTATTTGTGTATCTATTACTGCAGAGTTTTAGCAGATGAAAGAAAGTGTGCTGAAGGAGGCTGTATATGGGCCACTAGCAATGCCAGTGGTTATAACAATTTCGCCTTTATACGTACAACGTTCCGTACGTGTGGTTTCTATCAGAGGATGAACGTCTAGAAGTGGGATTGCTGGGTCAAAGGGCAGATGCATTTGTCATTTGGGCAGACATTGCCCTCCATTTTTCCCTTTCATTAATATCATGTGAGTGTGCCTGTTTTGCCACAGCCAGGCCACCAGACCACATTGTCAGATCTTTGGATTTTTGCCAATCTGATAGATGAAAAATGGTATTGCAGGGAAGGGTTTTTTGGTTTGGTTTTTTTTTTTTGGGGGGGGGTTGGTTTTTTTGCTTTTTTGAGACAGGGTCTTGCTCTGTCTCCTGGGCTAGAGTGCAGTGGTGTCAGCCTAGCTCACAGCAACCTCAAACTCCTGGGCTCAAGCAACCCTTCTACCTCAGCCTCTCAAGTAACTGGGAATACAGACACGTGCCACCACACCTGGCTAATTTTTCTATTGTTTTGTAGAGACGAGGTCTTGCTCTTGCTCAGGCTGGTCTCGAACTCCTGGGATCAAGCAATGCTCCTGTCTCCACCTCCCAAAGTGTGAGGATTACAGGCATGAGCCACTGCACCCAAATTGCAGTGCAGTTTTAATTTGCATTTCTCCTGTTACGAGGGCAGTTAAGCATCTTTTCTGTGGACTGACCATATCCTTGGCTTATTTCTATTGGGGTGTTGGTACTTTTCTTCTTGATTTCTAGGAGCTCTTTACATATTAGGCTGATCAGAACTTCATTAGCAGTATCAGTTGCAACTGTTTTTCCTAGTTCACCATTTGTCTTTTGACTTTTTTATGGTGTTGTTTGACCGTGCAGAATACTTTATTTTTATGTAGAAAATAACTTTGAATATTTTTTAAAATTTTTAACTAAACAAGAATACATTCCTCTTGTAAAAAAAAACTCAGAACTTACAGTTATGGTTGAGGTCACCTTTGGTCCCCATCCCCAATCCTGTTCTCATTCTACCTTTCCAAAGGCTGCTACTGTTATTCATTTGGTGTTCATCTCTCCAGATGTTTTATCTGCATTTCGATTCATATGTAAATCTGCATTAAAAATACAGCATTGTTTTTTGGTTTCCCAAGTTATTCATGGTTGACAGAGTTCTCTACAGTTCACAAAGCACTCTTCACTGGGGAAGTGCTTTGCAGATTCTAAAATATCTACTAAAGTTTGGAAAGCCCTTTCTGGTGATTGAAACCACATTTTAGGCTACTAATTTATTCCTGTTTACTAAACTGTCTTGAGTTTTTCTTTATTTTTTTCCTATCTGCAAATATTTTTCTGTGTGTCTCTTAATTAAAAGACTTCCTTTTTAAAGCATCTTTATTGAGATATCATTTACATACCATAAAATTTACTCATTTAAAATGTACCATTCAATTGTTTTTAATGCATTCACAGAATTGTGCAACCATCACTGCAATCCAATTTTGAAACATTTTAATCACCCTAAAAAAGAAACCCCACACTCTTTAGCATTTCCCATTTCACCCACCCCAGCCCCTGGGAATCACTAATCTATTTTCTGTCTCTGTAGATTTGCCTATTCTGGACACTTCATATAAATGGTACCATAAAATACATGTGATCTTAAAAGGTTTTTCTTCTATTTGAAAAACCACGATGTTGGCTGGGCCCAGTGATTCACGCCTGAAATCCTAGCACTCTGAGAGGCTGAGGCAGGATCGCTTGAGCTCAGGAGTCCTAGGTTGCAGTGAGCTGTGATGAGGCCACTGCACTCCAGCCTGGGTAAAAGAGTGAGACCCCATCTCACAAAAACAAAAACAAAAACAAAAACGAAAAACAAAAAAAACACAATGTCATTATCACTCCTAACCAAAAAAACCAATAAAAGTAAAACCAAAAGTACACACAATTCTTTAAATCATCACCTATTTGGTCAGTATTCAAATTTCCAAATCTCATCACTATCATGATTTTTGCAGTTTCTTTGAACCATGATCCAAACAAGGCCCACTCTTTGCAATTAGTTTCTATTTCTTTAAATCTCCTTTAATCTGTCACTTCCCCTCCATCACCTTTTTTCTTGCACTCTATCTACTGAAGACTGCCCAGCAGAAATACAATATGAGCAACGTGCATAATTTAAAAATTTCTAGTAGTCACATTTTTTAAAAAGTAAGAGGGAACATGTATATGAACTTCTATATCAAAAATATTATTTCAACATGTAATCGATATAAAAAATTAGATATTTTCTATTCTTTTTTTCTCACTGAGTCTGTCATTGGATAGCGCTGTCCTGGCTGTAGAGTTTCCCACAGTCTAAATCTGGCTGTGCACCCTTGTGTCTCTTCGCGTGTTCCTCTGTCCCCGTTTCCTATCAACCAGAACACAGGTCTAGAAGTTCCATCAGATTCAGGTTTTGGGTGTATGGAGTTTTTTTTGGACAGGATTTTCCTATGTGGTGCTCCGTAAATCCATCGAGGGGCACATGCTAGGTGCCCCTTCTCTCTTTTTGTGATGTCAGCAACCGCTGCCATTCAATGCCCAGACACGTTAGTTCATCAGAGATTGCAAAGTGGCGATATTCTCATTTCTAAATGTCTGAACATTTACAAAGCGTCATGTGGTTTCCAAACAAATCTTTGTATTTTACAACAAGCTTTTCAGTTCTTTATGGTTTAAAAGGCATGTTCAGGGTTTTTTTGTTTTTTTTTTTTTAAGGATCTCTTAATTTTCAAAAAATATAACAAAGTTCAAAACTCTTCTCAGTTTTCAAGACGTTTCGTTCTTGGACAAAGGTGTATGAGCACCTAGTGTGTGTCAGGCACTGTCCTAGACCTGAAGGTGCAGCAGTCCCCACCCTCGGAGCTGACAGTCCAGTGGGGAGGGGCAGATTGCTGGTTACAATCTGTGGTCTGAAGGAAACGAGCAGGGTGGCGTGGGAGGGAGCAGGGAGGAGTGAGCCCTGGAAGGGGACTGGTTGAGGAAGGCCCTTTGGATGAAGGGACATTGAGGCTGAGAGTTGAAAGGTACCCTGTAAAACGGGGAGTGGGGTGTCCCAGGCAAAAGCAAGCGCAACGGCTGAACGATGGGAACAAGAGGGACAGAAAGGAGGCCAGTGCGGCTGGTTGAGGACGGGGGGAAGGAAGTCTGAGAGGTGACGGGGCAGATGTACAGAGCCTGGTTGGCTGCAGGAAGGACTTTGACTTTTAACCCAAATGAGGTGGAAGGAAGGGAGGATTCTGCACGGGGGAGGGCTGTGGCCTGAAGTAGGTGTTTACGGGTTCCTCCCCTGTGTGTGGGGACAGCAGGGGAGCAGGGAGGCCAGGTGGGGAGGCTGCCGTGATGGTCCAGGTGGGAGACGGTGGAGGACAGGACTAGGGTTGGGGCCATGCGGGGCAGAAGTGGGTGGGCCTGGATCTGTCTTGAAAGCTGAGCTGACAGACTTATCACTGGGTCAGATGTGGGTGGTGACAAAAGAGAAGAATTAAGGATGACTCAAAGATTTTAGCTAAGCCCCTGGGTGGGCGGTGTCGCTAATCCTGAGATTAGTCCTCCAGACTGTGGGAGGAGAGGTTTTGAAATCAAAAGTTCAGTTTGGGCCATTTTCATTTTGGGGCAGATGTCCACAAAGAGGTAGATGTTTAAAAAGTATCGTGTGGTTTCCAGGTAGGGCCACAGCTGCGAGAGTCTCGATTCTGGGGAACAGTCAGAGCTGGGAATGTAGATGTGACAGTCACTGGTGTGGGATGGCATTCGGAGCCTGGGGCCTCAGGGATGTCTCCAGGGAACATGCATAGCTCAGGAAGGGGGTGAAAATCCCAGGCCTGGGGCCACCCCCAACCATTGGAGGCCTGGAAGAGTAGGATACTCTAGGAAAAGAAATTGACAATAGTCAGAGAAGAAGGTATTTCAAAAGAAGGGGATGTGGCCAGGTGTAGTGGCTCATACCTATAATCTTAGCATTTTGGGAGGCCGAGGCGGGAGGATCACTTGAGGCCAGGTATTTGAGACCAGCCTGAGCAAGATCGAGACCCCATCTCTCCAAAAATATAGAAAAATTAGCCGGGCATGGTGGCATATGCCTGTAGTCCCAGCTACTTGGGAGGTTGAGGCAGGAGGATCCCTTGAGCCCAGGAGTTTGAGGTTGCAGTGAGCTACGATGACGCCACTGCACTGTAGCCCAGAAGACAGAGCAAGACTCTGTCTCAAAAAGAAACAGAGATATCGTAGACCCGAGACCCGGAGCAGCTGAGATGCCGTGAATAATAAATAGGTCCTCAAGCCTGCAATAAAAAAATGGCCTCCAATAAAACTACATTGCAAAAAATGGGAAAGAAACGGAATGGGGAGAGCAAAAAGAAGAGGCAGAGCCTAAAGAATGTGAGGTGGAAAAAGTACTGGACCGACGTGCAGTGAATGGGCAAGTGGAGCATTTCCTGCAGCGGGAGAGACTCAGGTGCTGATAACACTCAGAAACCTGAAGAAACTTCAGACTGGCCACAGTTAATCGGAGCATTTCTTAACTCTCAGGAAGCTGGTAAAGAAAAAGATGGCACAAAAAGAAAATCTTTATCTGACAGTGAATCTGATGATAGCAAATCAAAGAAGAAAAGAGGCCGTTGACAAGCCAAGAGGCGTTGCCAGAGGTGTCGATCCTGGAAGAATAATCAGTGCCAGACAGCAGTGGGGAGCTAGTGTTTCTGATGAGATGGGGACATTCAGACGTGGCAGATTCGGAGCTGCCAAAAGAGGCAAATGTGACGTGTCCTCAAACTGTAATCGCTTTTTATGAAGAGAGACTAACTTGGCATTCTTGTCCAGAAGACGAAGTTCAATAATTGCATTGTGTTTTACATATATATAAAATCTGAGTCTTGGTTTTTGATTTACTAGTGTGAAGAAATAACTACGTTCTAATAAATCAATTTTTTTTTTTTTTTGAGACAGAGTCTGGCTCTGTTGCCCGGGCTAGAGTGAGTGCCGTGGCATCAGCCTAGCTCACAGCAACCTCAAACTCCTGGGCTCAAGTGATCCTCCTGCCTCAGCCTCCCGAGTAGCTGGGACTACAGGCATGCGCCACCATGCCCAGCTAATTTTTTCTATATATATAATTTTAGTTGTCCAGATAATTTCTTTCTATTTTTAGTAGAGATGGGGGTCTCGCTCTTGCTCAGGCTGGTCTCAAACTCCTGACCTTGAGCGATCCACCTGCCTCGGCCTCCCAGAGTGCTAGGATTACAGGCGTGAGCCACCACGCCTGGCCCTAATAAATCAATTTTGATACAAAAAAAAAAAAAGCCCAGGGGCAGGAATGTGCAAATGGACGATGACAAAGATCAGCAAATCACAAGAGCGGAGTCCAGGAGCGAATGGAGGAGGCAGGGTCCCAGGCCCCTGAGAAGGGGTGGTCTTTTGAGAGACACAGTGTCACGCTGCTCATCATACAGGGGGAGGCAGGTCGGCAGAGCGCGAGTAGAAGGTGAGGAGGTTCCTGTGTGATTATGTCTCTGTGGTTTCTAGAGCCCTTCATGATTTGCAAAGCATGTTACTCATTTAGAAAGCATTTTGCAAAGTTCTTGGCTTTTTACAAAGCACTTTTTAGAGCCAGAAAATTGTGCTTCTGTTCATGCCCCAGAGCAACACTTCTCACACTGCATATTGCAACGCATCTGGAGGTCATGACATTAATTTAGTAAGTCATGATCAGCAGCTTTAAAAATAAAATAGAACATTATAGAGTGTGTTGCATAGCAGAAGTCAGAATTGTGTTGTGAAACTTTTTTTTTTAGTCACATTGTGAAATGGTGCAGTCAAGAACATTTGAAAAATGGCCCTAGAGAACCTCTTGCAAAAGTGAATAGGATGATCCTCAGATATGTGCCTTAATTTTTTAAAAAAAGAAAAAAATTTAAAAATCACATAGGAGATCAGCATAAGAATGTTCAATGAAAGTGTTGTCTGTAAAGCAAAAAAAAAAAAGGAGAAACAACCTAAATGTTCACCATCAGGAGAACAGATGAAGAGTGCTATGGTTATGGAACAGAATACTACACAGCAGTGAAAATGAATTCATTTGATCTGTGTATCTCAACATGGATAGATCTTGCAAACATACAGTAGAGTGAAAAAAGCAAGTTTCAAATTGCATGATTATAACAGCAATTCTCTAAATTTAAAAGAATGTACAGGACGCTATATACTTTTTTGTGGCCGGTGACTGGATTTAGATAGTAGAAACATTGTCACGTGTTTGGAAGGTTATACACCGACTCCAGGATAGTGGTCACCTCCAGGGAGGGTGGGGGAATGGGGCCAAGGCAGGGCACACAGAAGGCTCCAACCCCGCCTGTAACGTTTTAGTTCTTTAAAAACATAGCGTTAAGAAATATGTCACCATGAGCCCTTGTTCGTTCTGGGGGATGGGTGGTTGTTCCCAGTTGAAATTCAGAGGCCGCCACTCTGTCAGGTGTCAATTATTTAGTTGCTTGAAATGGGGGGCCAGGGGTGGGTGGCTGAGGCAGTGGCATTTATCAGTGGGAGTCCCAGCAGGAAACTGCACATGCAAACTGAATCAGTCAAAGAGAGTTTTATAAAGGGACGGGTGACAAATCTTTGGGCGAGGGTCAGGCAGTCCTCTGGTGCTGGGAGCAGTTTCCACCTCCAGACTTCAGGGAGCTAGTCTGGGGGAGCTGTGCAGACAGGGCTTCAGGGACGGGCCTTTGAGTGAGGGACACCCCAGCAGGGGGAGGAAGCAGGGAGATAAATGCTACAACTGTGTTCTCCTCCCTGCTCCCAGATGGATGGGTCCCCTGAAGCCAGAGGGCTACGAGAGCGTCTGGGCCAGACCGTGGGTGCCATCAAGGGGGTGGGGGGCGAGAGCCTGGAGAGCTACTCCAGGATGGAACTTGGAGAGCCTGGGGAAGCATCTTTTTACCAATTACGTGAGCTCAGTTTCATCGGTTCTTTCGGGCACATTTTTCACATCTTACCGTCTCTGAAAATGGGTGTATCTTACAGTGGACGGTGGCTTGGCTTTGTCGAAGTGCATATTTCAGGATTTTAATGGCTGGTACAACCTTACCTGTGCCATCTTGCTGGGTGTCAGCCTTGGGTGCTGGTTATGTGATTCTGGACTTTTCCGTGTGTATGAAAGAGCAGACGTGCAAGGCGAGAACTGAGCCCCCCCCCCCCCCGCCCACTGACCTCCCCTGCCCACCCCCAGGCCATGGACAGCCAGAAGCAGTTCAGTGGTCCGGAAATCCAGTTCCTGCTTTCGTGCTCCGAAGCGGATGAGAACGAGATGATCAACTGCGAGGAGTTCGCCAACCGCTTCCAGGAGCCGGCGCGTGAAATCGGATTCAACGTGGCTGTGCTGCTGACCAACCTGTCGGAGCACGTGCCGCACGACCCGCGCCTGCGCACCTTCCTGGAGCTGGCCGAGAGCATCCTCGAGTACTTCCGGCCCTACCTGGGCCGCATCGAGATCATGGGCTCCTCGCGCCGCATCGAGCGTATCTACTTCGAGATCTCGGAGACCAACCGCACCCAGTGGGAGATGCCCCAGGTCAGGGGACCCGCGCGGGCCTGCTCGCCTCCTGGGGCTTCCGGCGTGCGGGTGCTTGCTCCTTGCACGCTTGGACCCCGCATGGGGCTGTGTGTGCCGCGCACATCTGCTCTGCAGGTCTTGCTCTGCTCTGGCCTGCCCGTGCCCACTCTTGCACGCTCCCCTTGGGGGCTCTGGGGTGCCCTGGCATGCTGGCCGACCCCTCGCCAGTCACCACATGTGCCCCCAAATGCCTTTTGAAGCGCTAGCCCACGATGCATACCCTGCTTATTCCCGGCCGTACATGGGTGCACAGCCCTTGCACTCTCGCCCTGAGGATGCCAGTGTGCCCTCCAGAGCCCCGGCGTACCTCATTCATTCACCTCCCACGTGCCCTCGCTGTAGCCCAAGCCCGGCTGCGATCACCTCGCTCACTGGGGCCACCCTCTCAGACTCACCCACGGGAGCCCTCGTGTGTCCTCGGCAGCCCAGGTCTCCTCCTCAGCGTGATGTGCCCTATCTCTGCCCACAGATGCTCGAAGGCCCCTCACACTCACTTGCCCCACGTCTACACTCATGTGGCCCTGGCACACCCCCAGCCCCCTCACACACCTAGCCGGCCTGTCCCGTCCCCATTCCCGGGCAGGCCCCACTCGGCCCTCGTGCACCCTCCCCCTCCGACCCCGGGCATGGCCTTGCTCTCACGCTTCCCTCCTGTGTCTCAGACACCCCCAGGCACCTGACACTCCTCCCGCGTGCTCTGCACACCCTCGTCTCACACTCAGCCTGTGAGGCCTGCACGCCTATCACTTCCTTAACTACTGGGTCCCTCGCATCTGTCCTCAAGGGACACCTGGCTCATGCACGCAGGCTCAAGTCCAACACACAGCCCTGTCCTCGTGTTCTGGGCCCTGTTACACTGGCTCCCGGCTCCCCCGGCACACTCCCGCCGGCCTCATTGCATGCAGGCCTCGCCCAAACTTACACGCCTCCCCTCCCCATGTGGGCCAGGGCCTCTCATGCCTGCCCTGTGCCCACGCCCACTGTGCACTCTGAGGCTCGCACGGTCATGCACTTCCGCCATCCCCCCGTGCTGCCGTGCCCTCCTCGCCCCATCCCTCCCTCAGTCCCTGGTGCTCTTGCACACTTACCTGGGTCCCTTGGCCACCACCTCACACTCACCACCCACCTGGCCCACACGTGGTTGCACCATCCTTGCACTCAGGACGTCTGCGCATCCCTGCATCAGCAGGGAGCCCCCGTTCACCGTGGCCTTCACGCCCACTCCCAGTGCAGGCTGTGGGAGCCCGGTCCCTCCCCCACGCCACTCCTCACAACGCCCCACGTGCAGGCTGTTTCCCACAGTGTTATTTCTCCAAACACCCACTTTTCCTCCTGCTCGCCCCTCCCCATTCCCACTGCCCCCTGCCCTTCAGGCGCCATGCGGGCCTGGAACACTCGTGGGGCAGTACAACAATAGCAAACACTATGTGGCATTTATCAGGTGCCAGGGTGTTGCATTGACTAAGTCATTTAATCCTCACACCAACCCTATGACATAGGGTTATAGGGTTGCAACTACTGTACCCATTTTACAGAGGGGGAAACGGAGGCCCAGACAGTTAAATCAAAATCACTCAGCTACCTAGTGGCAGAAACGGAATGGAACCCAGACAAGCTGGCTGCAGAACCTTTGCCTTCAATCGTTGTGGTGTTTCTCTCAAAGAAGCTAAAAACAGCTTGTGAGTTCGAATCCTACATCTGCTACCTCTCATCTGTGTCACCTGGGCATGCAACTTTCTGAGCCTCCGTTTCCTAGGGTAGTTGTGAGGATTAAGTGAGTTTTATGAGTTAAATGTACCTGCTTGGTACAGGGCTGGCCTTACCGAAGCACTTACAAGAGTACCTACAGCGAGCGCTCTGCGGGTTTGCTATTAATAATAAAAGCAACAGTGCGTTGGGCACAGCGCCTGCTACGGTGGTCGCTGCTGTCCCAGCCCCTCCTGACGGCGCTCCCATCCTGTCCCCTCCGCCCCGCGCTGCAGGTGAAGGAGTCGAAACGCCAGTTCATCTTCGACGTGGTGAACGAGGGCGGCGAGTCCGAGAAGATGGAGCTGTTCGTGAGCTTCTGCGAGGACACCATCTTCGAGATGCAGATCGCCGCGCAGATCTCGGAGCCCGACGGCGAGCCCGAGACGGACGAGGACGAGGGCGCGGGCGCGGGCGAGGCGGGCGCCGAGGGCGCGGAGGAGGGCGCGGCGGGGCCCGAGGGCGCCGCAGGCCCGGCGGCGGCGGGGCTGACAGCGCGCGCGGTGGCGGCGGCGGGCCAGGCCCTGCGCTGCCTCAGCTACCGCAGCCTGCGGCGGCGCGTGCGACGGCTGCGGCGGCTGACGGCGCGGGAGGCGGCCACCGCGACGGCCGCGCTGCTCTGGGCGGCCGTGACGCGCGCGGGGGCCGCGGGCGCGGGGGCGGCGAAGGGCGCGCTGCGCCTGCTCTGGGGCTCGCTCTTCGGCGGCGGTCTCGTGGAGGGCGCCAAGAAGGTGACAGTGACCGAGCTCCTGGCGGGCATGCCCGACCCCACCGGCGACGAGGTGCACGGCGAGCAGCCGGCGGGGCCTGGCGGTGACGCGGACGGCGAGGGCGCGGGTGAGGGCGCAGGCGACGCCGCGGAGGGCGCCGACGACGAGGAGGTGGCGGTGCACGACGCCGGGCCCGGCGGCCCCGACGGGGCTGTGTCCGTGTCCGACGGGGGCCCATTCCGGCCCGAAGGGGCTGGCGGTCTTGGGGACATGGGGGACACGACGCCGGCGGAGCCGCCCACGCCTGAGGGCTCCCCCATCATCAAAAGGAAGCTGGGGGTGAGAGGGCAGGCGTGCCTCGGGGTTTGGAGAGATGGGGCTGGGTGGAGACACGCACGCAGAAGAGGCGCAAGGCAAGAGGGCCCTTCAGAGAGGGACAGAGAGATGGAAAGAAAGAGAAAGGCTCGCAGTGCCTGGGAGTGACGGCGAAAGACACCTGGGGGCCCAGGGAGAGCAAGAGACCCAGGGACCAAATCAGAGAGGGGAGAGACCAAAGACCCGAGACGGAGTCAGGGACATTGGGAAAGACCCTCGGGGACACATATGGTCGTGGGGAATGAGGCAGCCCACGTGGGAAAGGCCCCCAAAGCACCCTCAGTCCCCTGGCGCTGGGAGTGCCACGGTGGGGGTGGAGGTCAAGGCGATGCTGGGGAGCCTCGGGGGAGAAGAGCTCCGCTGGGCGTCAGCCTGACCCTGCGCAGTGCTTTGGGCCTCAGTTTCCCCTCTGTAAAGTGAGAATCATCATCCTTCTGCCTTCCGGTGGGGAAGCGTGGAACTAGATTACCCAGGAGGAGGGAAGAGAAGAGGCAGGGAGGGGCAGGGCAGTCAGCCTCGAGAAGCGCCTGGCATGGGGGCTCAGCCCTGAGGCTTGCCCTGCCCCCAGGTGGATGGCGAGGAGGAGGAGCTGCCACCGGAGCCCGAGCCGGAGCCGGAGCCGGAGCCTGAGCCCGAGAAAGCCGAGTGAGTGGCCTTGGGGCCCAAGGGGCCCAGCTCCCTGGACTGGGAGTCTCTAGAGGTCAGGGCCCAAGGCTGTCCTGCCCACTGTGTGTCCTCAGCGTCACCCAGCCCAGATTCAGGCACAGAGGAGAGGCTCGTGAAATCAGTGCTCCCCTCCTACCGCCAGGCCTTCGTGTGCGCCTTCTCCCTGCCCGGAGCACCTTCCCAGGGCTTCTGAGTCTCTCTCGTCCTTTCCATTCTGCTCACATGGCTCCTCTCTGGGAAGCCGACATTGTCACCTGCCCTCTCCTAAGTTGAGGAGGTGTCTCCTCCAGGTTCCCACAACCCCCCGAGCTTCCCTTATCCCCTGACCACTCTGGGCTGTCACTGCCTGGTGACACTGTCACTATCTGTCTCCCCCATTGGACTGGAGCCTCATGAGGGCAAGGCCTGAGGTTGTCTCATCACCCTGTGTCCCTAGCTCCATTCAGACCTGGGCCGGTGAATGGCTTTGAATGAACGAATGAATGAATCAATCAATCAATTGCCCAGGTACCTCCTGACCTCTCTCTGTGTCCTGCCCTACAGTGCCGAGAATGGGGAAAAGGAAGGAGTCCCTGAGCCCCCACCAGAGCCCCCCAAGAAGAAGGCACCTCCTCCACCCCCTCCGAAGAAGGAGGAAGCTGGGGGCGAGTTCTGGGGAGAACTGGAGGTGCAGAGGGTGAAGTTCCTGGTGAGGCTCCCAGCCAGCCCCCCTCCCCCACCCACCTCTCCTCCGCACTGTGTTCTTGAGCTCGTGTGTTCAGGCTCATCTCCAAGGGAATCCTAGCCGGGGAGAGGGCAGAGATGTCCTCAGACCTGGGGGGGGGGGTAGGGCGGCATGCTCAGGTGGCCCTTGCTTGGCTCCTCACGCCCTCCCTGCCCACTGTCCTTGTTCCAGCCTCCATACCTTTGCTCATCCAGGGCCTCCTGCCTGAGCTTCCCACGCCCACCCTCTGTCCACTGCTAAGTTCAACTGAGGCCGCCGCTCTGGCCCTCCTCCGTAGCCTGTTTCATGGCTCTCAGCCTTTATGGTGTGAGCCCCCACGCCAGCCCCAGCAGCCCCGGGAGGTCTGAGTTCCTGGGGAATCGCTCATCTCACCTGGGCCGGGAAGGGGGGCAGGCATTCGGGAGGCAGGTCCCAGGGCTCCGTGTGTCCTGTCTCCTCTCCAGGCCCGGCCCGATAGGAGAGGCTGAGGGAAACACACGGAGCCGAAGGTGGTTCAGTGAGGATTCGTGGGAAGAATGAGGGACAGAGGGAAAGATAGAGGTGGAGAGAAAAGAGGAATGGGAGATGGAAGATGTCCCCTACCTGGGGCAGAGCAGACAGGGTAGCCTCACCTGGGAAGCAGCACAGTGGAGTGGTTGGGAGTGTGGGCTCTGGAGCCCAACTGCCGTGTTCACATTCCCGGTCTGCCACTCCTCGACTATGTTACCTTGAGCAAGACACCAACTCCCCGAGCCTCAGTTTCCTAATCTGTAAAGTGGGCATGACAGCAGTACCCGCTTCATAGGGTTATGGTGAGAATCAAACAGTTCATGTATATATAGCTCTTAGCCAGGTCTTGGTATACAGCAAGCACTTAATAAATAGGAGGTTGTGAGATCAGATATTGAGAACCCAGGTGCTTTGCTCGTGGGTAATAATGGGATGGATTCTCCAGGGCAGAGGCTGGACTGTGAACTCTTTCTCCTTCTCTTTTCTTGCTCTCAGAACTACCTCTCCCGGAACTTTTACACCCTGCGATTCCTCGCCCTCTTCTTGGCATTTGCCATCAATTTCATCTTGCTGTTTTATAAGGTGCTGATCGTGGGGGGGCTGGGCGAGTCAGGCCCTTATCCAGGCTGTGGGGTGGGAGGCTCAGCCCCCCACAGGTTCCCAGGGCCCTGCAGTGAGGGGACAAGGAGTTGGGTTCAGGGTTGTTAGGAGGGTTCAGGGTGGACACCGGGATCTTGGGACCCCCCAGCGCAGGGCAAGTGGGGGTGTCCGGGTCCATCTGGAATGGATGCCTGGGTGCCTGTGGGAGTTAGAACAGGAGTGGATCTGGATTCCCTGCCCAGCTCTGCTGGGGACCAGCCCTGTGCCCCTGGGTGCAGGCCCTCATCTCTCAGCAACACCCACTGATTCAGTCAAGCATCTTTGCTTTCACGTAAACTCAAGAGAAGTTTGTGGGGAGGAGAAAATGGGCAGCTCACAGAATGAAGGAAAGGGCTAAGAACGAGGCCTCCCAAAAGACAAAGGGACCCTTGGGGCCTTGCCAGGGGTCTAGATAGTAGGACAGGGAGGCAGACTAAAGATCAGAGCGTGGCTTCTGTGGCATAGAGTCCTGCCTCCACCACTCACTGGCTGTGTGATGTTAGACAGGACACTTAACCTCTCTGTGCCTCAACTTCCTCATCTGTAAAATGGGATAGTAACAGTGTCTGCCTCGTAGAGCTGTGAGGATGAGAAGAGGATGAATATATGTAAAGTACTTATAGCAGTACCCGGCATACAGAAAGTGCTGTAGAAATGGTAGCTATTACTAATTTTAAGGTTTGTGTTAATATTAGTAGTCAGTCTCTTTAGGGCTCCATTATGAATATGAATCAACCGTTTTCACTCCTCTGTCACCTGATTCAATGGGCAAATTCTCAGGACAGAGTCTGATTTGCTACCTAGGGTCCTGGGCCCGCCCCTCAGTCTTGATTGACAGTCCCACCAAGACTGTATGGCACTGTCCAATCTGAGGAATGGAGGCTGTTAATGTCATTAGTGGGTTCTGGGTATGGCAGCTCAGGAGCCAGGACACCGTGGCCCTGCCCTGACGGACCTCCGTCCTCACTTCAGGTCTCAGACTCTCCACCAGGGGAGGACGACATGGAGGGCTCAGCCGCTGGGGACCTGTCAACTGCAGGGTCTGGGGGCGGCTCTGGCTGGGGCTCAGGGGCCGGCGAGGAGGCTGAGGGTGACGAGGATGAGAACATGGTGTACTACTTCCTGGAGGAGAGCACGGGCTACATGGAGCCCGCCCTGCGGTGCCTGAGCCTGCTCCACACGCTGGTGGCCTTTCTCTGCATCATTGGCTACAACTGCCTCAAGGTGGGCTGTGACCCTGGGCTCCATGGCAGGGGCTTGTGGAGGAGGGAGGAATGCTGGGGCGCTGGCGGAGAGGACCCAGGGCTGGGGCTGGGGGCCTCACAGTGGTCAGGCCACGGGGGTCCTGGAGTCGGGGTAAGGACCGGGGATCTAGGTACAGGATTAGGGACTTCAGCAAGGATGCTATTCAAACCAGGAACCGTCGCATGTCATAGCTGGGGAACTGGAATGGAAGAATAAGAATTCTTTGGGCTTAACATTTTTACATGTGATGTTCCCTCTGCCTTCAATGCTTTGCCCTGCTTCCACCCCCTTCCACCTGCCTGTTTTACTCATTCTTAAGGCCTGAGTTCGAACTTTCCTCCCTCGGAAAGCCCCAGACTGCATCAGGCACCGCTTCTGGCCTCCACAACTCCCCCGTTTTTCTCCCACCCTGGTCTGGACCCCATCCGCCCACGCCCCCATCCCATCCTGGCCCTTCCGCCTGTGTCCCCCCATTCCCGCCCTTATCATTCTGGGAAAGCTCTTCTAACGTGGGGTCTCACGGGCGAGTTCCTGCCGCTCTGCGGAGGCCGTGGTCTCGCCGAGGCGCCTGACACTGCCCTTTGCCGCCCTCCACGACCTAGGTGCCCCTGGTGATCTTTAAGCGGGAGAAGGAGCTGGCCCGAAAGCTGGAGTTCGATGGCCTCTACATCACGGAGCAGCCCGAGGACGACGACGTGAAGGGGCAGTGGGACCGACTGGTGCTCAACACTCCGTAAGGCCCAGCCCCGCTGCAGGGCGGGGACGGGGACCAGGGCTCCCGTCCCTGCCGGCCCTGACTCCTTGTCCCCAAGCCCTAGTCTTCCTCTCCGTCAAGTAGACACATGTCCCCTGCATTAAAGTACCTGTGGGGGCAGGGCTGGGGACACATGGAGAGTCCCGGGCCCCAGCCGGGGAGGTTCTGCTTCAGTGAGTCTGGGGTGGAGCCCAGGAACCTGCATTTTGAATCCTGCCCCGGGTGTGATCCCCACCCAGCTGCCGGGAGTGGGAAGTAAGAAACCATCTGGTTTTTAAGCAGGACCCAGGAAGGGAATGAGGGCATCGGGGGGGTGATGGGGTGAGACTCTGGCCCCCCAACCTGCACCCCCGGCCCCCTCCATTTCCCCCCAGATCCAGTCCCACTTCCCATGTTGATACAGTGGGGCTACAGCGTCAGAGGGCGACAGCTCTAGAATAAGAACACCAGGCCCGGTTCGAACCCTGGGTTGGCCACACCCAAGCTGGGAATTCTCGGTCAAGTCACTTAGCTTCTCTGTGCCTTAGTTTCCTCATCTGTAAAGTGGGGATAAATAATAGCCCTGGTCTCACAGGATCTTGTGATGATTCAATGAGTTAATATAGTTTCTGCAGCACAGTAAATCCCACACAAGAGCTGGAGGTCATTTTATTACGGAGTCCTGCCTGGCAGATGGGGTGTGAGGAGGAAGAGGGGATAAGCCACGCCAAGCACATCCTACGCTCATTGTCACTGTCAAAGGCACATTTAGTTTGCACACATTTAGGTACACACGCTTAGCGGAGGGTGGGGGAGAGAGGGAGGGAGCGCTGTTTAAAATAGCGTCTGCTCGAGATCTTGACTCCTAAAGACCATTTCCCGTGAAAAGGAGCCACCTCCTTGGAGAAATGGTAGCTTTTAGGGCTGGGGCAGGGGACATACACAATGAGCCTGGATCATCTTGCTGGGTCAGAAAGCAAGGATGTGCTCCATGAGGAATGGTGACATGCTGACAGGAACCAGGAGCCAGCTAGATGGGGCTCCCACTGGGCAAAGCAAGGACGATATGAACATCAATAAGGACAGGAAGTGCAATGAATTGAAACCCTTCAAATAGGTCTAAATCGTATGAATTCCCAACACATCTTCGCTCCAGTCCTTCAAAAAACCAAAACTCAGCTGGGCGCGGTAGCTCACACCTATAATCTCAGCACTTTGAGAGGCCGAGGTGGGAGGATCGCTTGAGGCCAGGAGTTTGAGACCAGCCTGGACAACATAGCAAGACCCCATCCTACACTACTCAGAAGGCTGAGATGGGAGGATCACTTGAGCTCAGGAATTTGAAGCTGCAATGAGCTATAATAGGGCCATTGCACTCCAGCCTGGGCAACAGAGGGTCTCCAAAAAAAAAAAAAGAACTTATTGGCCACCTTTGCCAGGGCATAACTTATCGCTCAGAAAACAAGTAAATAAAGGGCCGAAATCATCGAATAAAATGAAATAAAACAGTGGGAGAAAGCAGGGTTCCACTAGGGTTGACACAGGGTCGGTTGGCTTGGACTCCTCCGTGCCCTGTCACTACACAAGGCCACCCCTACAGGAGTGCGATTCTGGTGTCTTTTCGCACACCTGGCTCTGAATGCAAGTCCCCTGCGTTACCTGGGCTCCACCAAAGACGGCAGGGGGGTCCCCACTGTGCAGAGTCCCCTGTGAGAAAGCACTGGGGTTCCCAACCGCCCTGGCCTGGCTGGTGGTCCCTGACCCCTCTTTTCCTAACATCCCGCGGTCACTCTCTCCTGGCAGGTCTTTCCCCAGCAACTACTGGGACAAGTTTGTCAAGCGCAAGGTGAGAGGACGTGGCTGCCAGGGTGGAAGGGCCTCCTGGACTGGGTCCCTTGCTGCCTGCCGCCAGCCCATCGCGGCCCTGCCAAGCGCTTGCTTTGTGCGTGATCTTGGGCGAGAGGCTTTGCCTCTCTAAGGAGCACCTCCGTTTCCCCGTGGGGAGGGGAGCACGATGACCACGCTCCCTGTCTTGAACGATGGATGCGTGGAATGTGCTTAGCGAGCACCTGGCACCGAGCAGATGCTCAGTAAATAGCAGAGAGGAGGGAGTGAGTGGCGCTATTTGAAGCTCACTCTCTGCACCCCGACTCCCTGCTTTTCTACTCCCGCTTGTCAGCCCTTTTGTGCCTCGGTTCCCTTCGTGCTCAAAGTGGGGCACTAATAGGGCCAACCCTACAGGGTTGTAAGGATCACATGACCTGCTGTGTGAGCAGCATCTGGCACATAGGAAAACGCTAGATAAGGGTTGGCAGTTACCGTCATTCATTCACTCGATAAATGTTTCTTGAGTACCTATTTTGTGCCAGGAAATGTTTTAAGAACTTAGGATCCAGCAGCAAACAAAACAGTGATTCTGACACTCAGCCCGGAAGGACAGATGAGGAACACATTTATAACGTGTGGGTGGTGTTCAGAGCCGTAGCGAACAGTGACGTGGTGTAGGGGTGGGCGTGTGCATGTTGGCCGGGACAGGCTGCTGTTGTGTGCAGGGTGCCCAGGAAAGGTCATGTCAATCAACAAGGAGATGAGGGAGTGAGCCAGTGGCAATCTGGGGGAAGAATGTCTGGGATGGAGAGTGGCCCGTGCAAAGGCCCTGAGGCAGAACGTGCCTGGCATATTTGAGGAGAGCAATGTGGCTCAAACAGGGTCAATGAGGGGGTGAAGGAGAGAAAGTAAGTTCATAGGTGACAGGGGCCTGATTATATAGGACTCCTTGCTTGCCTACCTAAAAATAATTACCCAGTTAATTTGGCTAATGAATCAGCTGGACTTTTATAATGTTTGGACCCTCTCCCTGAAGATCTGAAGAAAGCTCTGGCCCTTCTCCCCAGAAAAATGCACCCTCAATTTCTCACAGAGTTTGGAATGTCCCCAAAACAGCTCTTGCAGGCCAAGACACACATTCTTCCGACTCCAACCGTGTGTGCATGGCCTGACGCTCTCCCGTGCAGGTCCTGGACAAACACGGGGACATCTACGGGCGCGAGCGGATTGCGGAGCTGCTGGGCATGGACCTGGCCACGCTGGAGATCACGGCGCACAACGAGCGCAAGCCCAGCCCACCACCCGGGCTGCTGACCTGGTGAGCCGGGGACGACCCCGGGCAGGCCCGGGGCAGGCAGGGGAGGTGGCCAGGCTCTGACCCTCAGGCATCTCCCCCCAACCCCTCCCCCCGCACAGGCTCATGTCCATCGATGTCAAGTACCAGATCTGGAAGTTCGGGGTCATCTTCACAGACAACGTGAGGAGTGGAGGGACTCAGCGGGGGAGGGGTGTCAGGCGGTTGGGGACGCCACCCTCAGAGTCCCTGGCTAGAGAGTGCCTCTTGAGCCCCTGCGTAGCTCGGACGCCCCAGGCTCCCTGTCCCCAGTACATCCTTTGACCCCTGAGTGCTCTGGGATTCCCAGACGACTTCCTTGTGCAGAGGGTTCCCCACCTGCCCGGGATGCCTGTAACCGAGAGTGCTCGTCACTCCCAGCGCCCCCATCTTCCACGTGCTCCCTAATCAGAGGTGGCGTCCCACCCCTGGAGCATTCCCGGCCCCCCTGAGCGGTCCCTGCGAGCGCCCTGACTGCTGACCTCTGTGTCCTCAGTCTTTCCTGTACCTGGGCTGGTACATGGTGATGTCCCTCCTGGGACACTACAACAACTTCTTCTTCGCTGCCCACCTCCTGGACATCGCCATGGGGGTCAAGACGCTGCGCACCATCCTGTCCTCCGTCACCCACAATGGCAAACAGGTGTGGACAGGACCTCGCGCAGGGGTGTGGGCTGGGCGGGGACGAGCATGGCCGTGTGGGTAGGGGTGGAGGGGTCTGGGCTGGGCAGCGGGGTCAGGGAGGGGCAAGGCCGGTCAGGCTGAGCCGGGGCAGTGGGGGCAGTGAGGCCCAGGGGGCTGAGGGCCACACGGGCTGAGCCGGGGTAAGGACCTGGATCGGGCGTGGGGGAGGGCAAACCGAGGGTGGCGCTGACCCGTCCCGTGCCTGCCCCCAGCTGGTGATGACGGTGGGCCTCCTGGCGGTGGTGGTGTACCTATACACCGTGGTGGCCTTCAACTTCTTCCGCAAGTTCTACAACAAGAGCGAGGATGAGGACGAGCCTGACATGAAGTGTGACGACATGATGACCGTGAGTGCTCTGCGGCGAGTACTGACGCCACGTTTTCCCGTCCGTAAAGAGGTCGATCACAGTACCTGCCTCGTGGGCTTGAGAGCTGACCCACGTGGCTGCTTTGAACACTGCAGGCACGTAATGAGTTGCTCCTTAAATGTTAGCCATCGTTTTACGATGGAAAAGTGCTCAGGCAAAGTTCCCCTGCCATTTAGGAGCCCTGTGACTTGGGGCAGGCTCCTCAGCCTCCTCCCTATGCCCTGGGGGCCTCACCTGAAAACGGGTGTGTAATAATAGCACCGACTTCTAAACAGTGCTCCCCGGCCAGTGCTCCCCGGCCGCTCACACCTAAAAGACTTAGCAAAGTGCCGGGCTAATTAAAGATTTTACGTAGATGTTAGCTACTAGCATTATTGTCTGTAATTAAAAGTTTCACCCAAAGGACCAACATGCAATGCATGTTTATATTTTCTCTTTTATTCCAATAATGGCGATCACAACCCAAATTGATTTTAACTTGCTAGAGTCACGGGCCACAGTTGAAAGAATTGTTTCAGGAGTTTATCTTAGAAGGTGGCCTGTGATTTGGCCCCCATGAGTCCCTGCTCTCAAGACAAAGTTCAGCTTCTCAGATGTTCGAGGCCCCACCAGACACGGCCTTGCCGTCCACAGCCTCAGTCCCCTTAGCCAAGACAACTGGGTTCTCTCACATCCTGGGGACACAGAAAGAACAAGTGTAAAGTTTTTCTCATGTGCCAGGTAGACGAAGCTCCACCCCCACCCCCATCCCACGCTCAGAACCTTCTTGTAGTTCCCCAGCACCCTGTAGATAAAATTAAATCACCCCACGATGGCTTACAAAGCCAGGGAGAAGCTGGCCCTGCCTGAGTCTAACCACAATCCCTCTTGCTCTTTGCTTCTGGCTGCCTGGTCCTCTTTCAGTTCCCCTGAGGCCGTGTGTTTCCTCCTGACTCAAGCCCCTTGCACCTGACATTCTCTCTGCCCCCCTCCCCAGGCCCAACCTGTACACATACCTCACCTTACCATTGATACCTCACCTTTCAATTTAAATGCTGCCTCCTACAGGAAGCCCTCCCTGACCACTGGCTGGGCCAGGGCCTACAGAGCCCTGTGACCAGGTCTGGCCTCATCTCTCTCCCTGCTCTCACTCACAGGAGCTGTTTTCCAGCCCCACTAAACCTCTTTCAGTTCCTCACAGGAGCAAGATTTCTTCTTTCCCCCCTGATGGTGATGTAGCTTGTGGTTTTCTCTGCCTGGAACATTCTCCCGCCACCACTTCACCTGACACTGCCTCTAAGTTCCAGCTCACACGTGTCTCCTCCTCCAGGAAGTCTGGCCTGATCGCCCAGGCTGGGTCACAGGCCTCCACTGGGCTCCCAAAGCTTTCTGTGCTTCTCCCAGCTCATCCTTGATCTCACAGTGAACCCCCTAAAACCCCAACCTCTCTGCCCTGCCCCCCAAGCCCCTGACCCCTCTACCACGCCCCCCATCCTGCCTGGCCCCTCTGCCTGTGCTCTCCCTGTCACAGCCCTGACCATTTCTGGGCTGTCACTGTCTGATGCCGGCTGTGAACCCTGTGACCTCAGTAGAGGTCAACCGCAATTAGTTGTTATGTCTCCAGCCCTGCCTCGCCCAGGGCCCCTGCTGGTATTCGGCGAGTGTCGAATGATCGAGTGATTGACCGATACGCTTCCTGCTCCTCAGTGTTACCTGTTTCACATGTACGTGGGCGTCCGCGCTGGTGGAGGCATCGGGGACGAGATCGAGGACCCAGCAGGCGATGAATACGAGCTCTACCGGGTGGTCTTCGACATCACTTTCTTCTTCTTTGTCATCGTCATCCTCCTGGCCATCATCCAGGGTCAGTGCTGGCCGGGGTCGTGGGAGAGGGTCCTCAGTGCCCAGAGGCAGGCTAGCTCCGTGGCTGAGTGCAGGCCCGGGATCCAGTCTGCCAGGATTCGGATTCCAGCTCTGCCTCTCCATACTGTGAGACCTTGGGCAGGCCACCCCTATGGGCCTTCGTTTCTTCATCTGCAAAACGAGGGTGTTCATGATACCAACCGCAAAGGGTTGTGATGAGCACCAAGTCGATTAAACGTGCTAAGTGTCTGGGTCAAGTAAGTGCTCAGTAAACGCCTGGTATTAATCTTCTTGGGAAGCAGGGTAAGATTAGGGAGATGGGGGCTGGAAGGCAAGGCCCAGAGGCAGGTATCCAGGGAGGGAGGGGTCTGAGCTGGGCCGGGCACTGATCTCCATCCTGCCACCCCAGGTCTGATCATCGACGCTTTCGGTGAGCTCAGAGACCAACAAGAGCAAGTGAAGGAGGATATGGAGGTAAGTCCTGTCTGGGGGTACCCTGAGGGATTACGGGGTCCTGGGGGTCAAATGGGCGTTGACTTCGATGTCTCTCACCATTCACAGACCAAGTGTTTCATCTGCGGAATCGGAAGCGACTACTTCGATACGACACCCCACGGGTTTGAGACTCACACTCTAGAAGAGCACAATCTGGCCAATTACATGTGAGCGCGGGCCCGTTGGCCAATCAGGAGCGTGGGGGCGTGACTGCCGCCAGCCAGGGGAGGGGCACTGGACCTGGGCCAGGGAGGAAGGGGGTGTGGCATCCATGTGGGTGGATTCCCAGCCAGCCAATCAGAAGGAAGGGGTGGTCCTGACCTGTCTCCTGCGGCTCTCCCACTCTTAGGTTTTTCCTGATGTATTTGATCAACAAGGACGAGACCGAACACACGGGTCAGGTGAGGGGGTGTTAATGGGAGGACAGTGGGCAGAGACATGGAGAGCTTTAATATAAGGCCAATCAGCAGGTGGCAGTAAAAAGCTTTCAATACCAAGCGTTTGAAGATGTGACCCATCCCTATCCCCCAATCCTAGGAGTCTTATGTCTGGAAGATGTACCAAGAGAGATGTTGGGATTTCTTCCCGGCTGGCGATTGTTTCCGCAAGCAGTATGAGGACCAGCTTAGCTGAGACAGCCCCAGCCGGCCCTCCACCCCCACCTCAAGTGCCTTATTCTCACAAGCAAGCCCCTTAGGCCCCCAAGCCCCTCCCCCCAAGGCAGCTGGGGGAGAGGTGACCTTGTATTGGAGAAATAAAGTCTGTGCTACACCCCTGGCATCATTGTATCTGGTTGCTGAAATTTTGGAGTTGGCATCCAGAAATTCTGCTTCCCCCCAGAAAAACGAGATGACAACAGAGGCTAAAGTCATGTTTATTGAGAGACGAGGATATGTCATGACCACCAACCAGGGCATCTGTTGAGGAGGGGGGTGTAGGAACTAGTTCCTAACACCCGCCTAGGGACTCATTCCTGGATGTAGAGGTTGCTCGGGGCAGTAGGATCATCTGCTGGGCGTGTCTCCACTACTACAGGCCTGGGGAAGGAAGGGAGAGTTCAGTTCATTCATCCATTCATTTGCTTGTTCCTTCACTCATTCATTCATTCACAAAGTAGTTAATAGAGACTGTGCCAGCCCAATGCTGGGCTATAACAGTGAACAAGCAGACTAGTCCCTGCCCTTGGGGAGCTCACAGTCTAGAGAGAGAGACCAACAGGAATCAGTGAATTACCTGAGTGCAAAGAAGCATGGGGTGTATGACAGGGAAACCTAACCCAGGAGGTAAGCCAAGGCACCCCCAGAATAGATGGTGGAGCCTGAAGGAGACTCAGGAAAATACTTGGTGAAAGGGCAGGGAACAGTGTTGCTGGCAGAGAGAACAGCCTGTGCAAAGGCTTTGAGGTAAGAGAGAGGCTGGGGCTTGGTCAGAGATGTCATGGCCTTGGGGGTTGTGGCCAGGATTAAATATTTATCTTGAGGCCATAGGAGGATTTTAGGTAGGGAGAGAGTAACACCATCAGATTTGGATTTTACAAAGACCCCTCTGACATGTCAAAAGGGCACAGGGGCTCCTTAAAGGGGCTCCCACTGGCTAAATCTGGGATTATTTGTGCCTCAGAATAAGCAATAAAAGCAATACATTATACCCTATAGAGTAAAATAGAAATCCTACCCTATAAATATATACTACTATTCTGTAGCCATAATAATTAACAATAAAAATAATTTTTTAAAAAGAGTAAAATAGAAATCCATGAGACTATGCTGATATAAAGAAAGAAATGATGGAGAAGAGAAAGCTTTTCCTTCCAGGAGAATGTTAATTAATGTATGCAGAAGGAATGACAGAATCAGAAAACTACCATTTGGTGACCACCCTAACAATAATAGATTCAGGCAAAAATCATCAATAGATTCTATAACTTGGGTGAAAGTCTGATGAGAAACAGTATATTTACATAGTCTCAAGGAATCTCCCCCAAAGATACTTATTATTACAAAAGAAAAAAAAAGCAACTATATAGCACAGAAAAATGGCTGACTCCACCTTAATTAAATGATCAAAGTTAATATCACTAGCAATGGGACAGACTGACATCATGTGCCTCCTGATAGGATGTACTAAGAAGGACACAACATCGTATCTGTGGTATTCCTGCCCAAAATGCATGACCTGGACACCTCAAACCCAATTGAAGAACATTCGAGAAGACAACTTTCCTATACTCTCCAAAAATGTCAAGGTCATGAAAGACAAAATAAGTCTGAAGAATTGTTCCAGGCTAAAGACAAAAGAAACATGACTCCTAAAGGCAACCTATGATCCTGGATTGGATCCTGAACCAGAAAAAAAAAAAATTATTTTTTGTTATAAAAGAGCAACTGGTGAAACCCAAATAGGAATATGAATTGGGAGGTTGGAATGTCTCAGTGCTCAGTGTTGTTTTCTTGATTTTGACAGCTGCATCATGATTTGCAGGTATGTCCTGGCTTTTTTTTTTTTTTTTTTTTGGAGACAGAGTCTTGCTCTATTGCCCGGGCTAGAGTGCCGTGGCATCAGCCTAGCTCACAGCAACCTCAAACTCCTGGGCTCAAGTGATCCTTCTGCCTCAGCCTCCCTAGTAACTGGGACTACAGGCACGCGCCACCATGCCCGGCTAATTTTTTCTATATATTTTTAGTTGTCCGGCTAATTTCTATTTTTAGTAGAGACAAGGTCTCACTCTTGCTCAGGCTGGTCTCGAACCCTTGACCTCAAGCGATCCTCCCGCCTTGGCCTCCCAGAGTGCTAGGATTACAGGTGTGAGCCACTGCATCGGGCCAAAGATATAAAAAATTTTTGTAATATTTTTGCAACTCCTCTGACTGTGAAAATAGAAAGTTAAAATAGTCATTTTTTAATAGTTAAAATTTACAACAAAGTAGAAGCATAAAATGAAAATGCCCCCTTGGCCACACTACAGGGAATAGACTATGGGGATCGGGATGGAAGCAGGGATATCAGGTAAGAGAATGTCCAGGCCCGACATACCTGGCTGGGGACACCTCAGGACGCCCTCTCCACATCAAAACCACCCCCCACCCCCGCAGTCCTTCTGTCCTTCTCAAGAAATACCTGGGAGAGCCAAGCAGACGGAAGGTAAGGGTGGGGTCTCTCAGCTCCTGCAGCAGCTGTGGGGGGAAGAACATGTGTGTGTTTATCAGTGCCTAGAACAACCCTCTGCTCTCCTCACAAACACGACCCCTTAAAGAGTGCAAGGAACTGACTCTCCATGTCTAGCCTCAGGTCCAGAAACAATCCCTTTTGCCAATACTATGCACCAAATGTGTGACCTCGGGAAGCTATTTAACCTCTCTGTGCCTCTGATCACTAACCTGTGACATCATAGTATTATACCTAGCTGACAGGTGATGGTGAAGATTAAAGGAAATACTAAAACGTAAGGGCTTTAGAGTGTCTGACGGTGTTCTAGGAGAGAAGCCCATTTTACCATCTGTTTCCATGACGGCAGTGAGGTACAGGAAGGTTAAGCCATTTGCCTGAGATCACTGAGCTGGACTCCAACCCAGGCAGCGTGGTCCCTGCTCTTACCCATCCATATAGCTCTAGAGTGATCTCCATTTTGCAGTTAGGGAACAAAGGCTCAAAGAGAAGCCAAAGTTCCTTCCTTGCACAAGGTCACACAGTGGTCCAGGATGACACTGGGACTCAAGAGATTCGGGGGCAAAGAAGCGGATTTGTCTGAACTGAAACTGGAGGAAGCTTCCCCTGCAGGACTTCACAGCCTGAGTCGGGAGTTCTTCAGGCCCATCTGATGAACGTGGTGACTGAGGCAGGAGGGGCGGGCCGTGGGGTTCGGGTGAAGGAGCTTACCTGGTCCGAGCCGAGAGCCCACACCTGCACTCCATGCTTCCAGAAAGCTTGAAGCTGACCCCCGACCATAGCTGGGGACAAAGCAGTGCCCGTTATCCTCGGGGACCACTTGGGCCTCCACCCGACCCCGGGCCCTCCCGGCCGCCCCTGCACATACCCACAGCCTCCACCGCCTCAGTCATAGGGATCTCATGTGTGCGAAGCCCCCGGACTGGCGCTCCCTCCGGGGTGACCAACTTCAGAGAGCCTGGAAGGCGGCCGAGAGAGACAGAGTTTTAAGAACTGTGAACAGGGGTTAGAGAGTTACTAAGGCACCAGGCAACAAATTCAGTGTGAAAGGTAAGAAGAACGGGTGCAAGGCCTGGAGGGGCTTAGGGGGTTCTGAGAGGCACGGACCGGGATGGAGGATTCTTACCGTCCATCAACACCATCACCATATCTTCCTCTACCTGGGTCACCTGCACTGGTCCCTTGTGCTCTGAGAGAAGGCGGGGTTTAAGGACCTATGTCGCCCCGTCCCCCTTTCGCCACACCTCCCCTAGGCCAGTCCCTCTCCCCGGCACGCCTCAGTCCCAAAGAGGCTAAACCCCGCCCACCCTCCAGGCCCCACCCACGGCCCATCTCACCAATTAAATAAAACCGGCCATTCTCTCTCCCCGCCCCCTTCCAGCCCTTTCTCTAAGCACCGCCCAGCCACGCAGACCCACCCTGCAAGCTAATAAGCCCCCGCCTCCCAGCTGCCGCGCCCGGCGGGCCTGCGGCTCACCCGTGCTCATCTCGCCCAGCCAGCAGGACAGCGCGCCGAAGCGCACGGTGTGGAAGAGCACCGACCTCGCCGGCCGCCCGGGGCTCACGCCGATGCACACGGAGGGCAGCTCGGAGCCTGGCCCGGTCAGCAGCGCGAACACCGGCAGGGGCGTGGGTAGCGGGAACAGCACCTGCTGCGGGCCGCGCGGGGGATGGGTAGGGGGCTCAGAGGCGGCTTAGGGCGGGGCCCGGGGCCTTGGGGCAGGCCGGGGACCTCCGAACCTGGGCCCTCAGCCTGTGGAGGTGCCATCTAGAAACTTCGGGGAGTAGGGCCCCAGAGGGCTTCAGGGGTGCCTCCTTACAAACAAGGCGTGGCCTCAGAGTGGGTGTGGCTTCCACGTGGGGGTGTGCCACTTTGGCGACAGAAAGGTAGGGTTCGTGCAAGGGCCTCGAAGGCAGCAAAACCTCCTTAGCGACCCAAAGGGACAGGCTCTAAGCTCTCCTTGGAGACGCGGGGGCGGGGCGTAGGGCCTGAGGAATAATTAAACCCAGGTGTGAGGGGCGGAGCTTAAGGATCAGGAAGGCCTCATAAGGGTGAGCCTCCTGCTCCGCCCGCAGGTGGGCGGGGCCTCTGGAGGACTGGGGCGGGGCCTAGGCGGGGGCGGGGCCTCACGGAGCTCGCAGCAGAAGCCCAAAGGTGGAAGGCCCATCCCCAGAGTCCCCAGCAACCCCCAGACCCCTTACCCGGACGAGCAGGAACTTGTTCATGGGCTGGTACCACTGAAGCAGGACCACGGACGTCTCCAGGGCCCCGCACAGGAACGGGCCCCCGGAGCTCGCCCCCTCCGCTGTGGGGGTGAGCAAGGATGCGTTAGGATTCATCCCCTCACTGCCGGCCCCCGGCAAGGCCTAGACTGCCACACACCTCCCCTGGGCTCTGGACCCCGGGCCTTAACTCTGCAACCTACTCGGGTGGCTGCAGCCCAGGCCCACCCTTGGCTCAGCCCTGCCTCCCCTCTGCACACCCAGGGGGGTCTCTCTCACCCACACAGCACGCCCGGCAGCCTTTGGTGTCCTGGATCTTGGTGGAGACCATGTTCTTCCTGCAGGAGAGGGAGGCGTGAAGGGGGGTGGACAGCAGTAGGGGGAGAGGGGACCATTGGGGTCTGTCGTGCCACTGGGAGCTGGTACCTTGCCAGGAGCCGGTGGGGACTAATGTGAGCGATGGGGTTTCCTGATCTGGTCTCTTTCCGTTCCAGCAGGCCCAGGATGCTATGAGAATACAGGTGGGGGGTCTTTCCTGCAGTGTGTGTATGTGAGGGGAAGCAGGCAGTTATAGGACCCCGGATCCCACCTTCTTTCCTCATCCTTTCACTCTGCCCCGTCCCTTTGTCTGAAACTCCCAAGCCTGCAAGTCTCAAGCACTTTCCATTCGTTCATTCCTCACTCCACGAACTTTAAAGGCCTGTCGTAGGCCAAGCCTGCCGTGCTTGGCCCTGGTGAACCGTGGCAGGCAGAACAAATATGTTCCCTGCCCTCGTGGGTCTTGTAGCCACGTAAGAAACCATGGCCACATCCAGTTAGATGAAGTTACGCATACTACAAAGTTTAAGAAGAAACACATCTATAAATTCTTCTAAAGTTTGTCATCACAGATGTGATATTAACTAGCTCGTGAATCCTGTTCGGTTTGGTGTTTCCTCCAAAACTAGAAATTCTTTTACACAAAACATTTATGAAACAATGATACAGATTTTTTAAATCTGTAACTTGCTCACTCTGTCTTAGTTAAGTGTGGAATAAGTTTTGATTGTCGTCTGAACGTGAAAGCTATTTGAAGACTAATTTATTGTGGAAATTACCTCAAAACTGACTTGAGAGGTGGAGATTATTGTGAGCCCATCTTACAGAGGAGGAAACTGAGGCTCAGGGAGCACAGTGAAAAGGTGGCCAGGGCTTTGGGATAAGGAGCCTAAGTTTTGTTTTGTTTTTTTTTTTTAACCTGTGCCTGTCTACTTCCCATCCCCCTGACCCTTGACCTTTTAACCTCTGACCCCACCTCTCCCTCGACCCTCAGCCAGACCTGAGAGAGACATGAGGACGTTGTTGATGGAGTACACCCAGGTAGTCCGGCTGGGAAAGAGCTGCAGAGACAGGGAAGGTGGCTCCTGCGTCACCCCAGCAACCCCCAGCTCCGGCCCCGGCCCTTGCCCCATCCCAGGTGCTGTCCCTCACCATCTCCAACGTGGCCTCCTGGTCATTCCGGTTCAGGATGAAGATGCCTTCCTCTGCCCCCAGGAGCAGGTGCTGGTCTGGGGACACAAACATCGAGGACACTGGGACCTACCCCATCCTGGGGGGCCTTCCAGATCCCTGCCTGTCAGATCCCAAACTCTTGCCCCCAGCTCTGACCCTCTATTCTCTCTCACCCCAAACTAACACTCCCAGCCTCTATTTCCCCAAACAAACCCTGACCAGTCCCTTAAGCCAGTTTCATTCTCCCTTCCCTGTGACTTCCCACGTTCTGGTGGTTCTTTGGTCTGACCCACAAATCCTGGCCCTTGATTCTGACCCCAACCTTGGACCTGCCCCCCAAATAGCCCTCTAAGTTCCAGCCATCCTTCTCCCCAGTTATGATCCCCAAATGCTAATCCTGTCTTAGCACTGATCCTCGAACTTAGATATCCCCAAATATGACTGTTTCTTTCCAGTGTGACCCTGAACGCTGATGCTGTTTCTTTAATGTTGACTCCCTCACTGACCTTGTCTCCCTGTCTTTGATCCCAGACTCTGTCCTTTCCTGCTGCATTCTGATCCTCAAAACTCTTGACCCCAAAATGCTGTTGGCAGTCTCTGTACCGGAAACCTCTAGCAGACCTCTGTCTACCCCTCCTGTGCCCCAAACTCTAATCTTTCTGTTATATTCTGACATCCCTAGGCCCCCTAATTTTCCTAGTTTGACTCTCCAACTCATCTTCCCTCTACCCATCTTTGATCCCCAAGTCCCAACTGAACCCCAGGCTCTGCCCTGTTTCAGCGTGGCCAACCCCGCCCCATCAAGACCCTCCCCGTCCCTGCCTTTGTGCCTTCTGGTAAGGCTCCTCCCCCTCCCCACTTTTGCTCCCCGGCCCCCCAGGCTCTCCTTAGCCCTCCTGAATGCCCACCTTTGGTGGAGGGGTGAGTCCAGGCAGCCGTGCTGTGGATCCGGAGGGGGCAGCCATTGAACAGCTTTATGAGAAGGGCACGTCCCTGGGCAGGCCACGCAGGGCCGGGCGGCAGATCCAGCCAAAGGGAGCGAGGAACAGGAAAGTGCAGGGGTTAAGACTCCGGAGCAAGAGTGCCAGGGTTCAAATCCTGCCTCTGCCTCCTCAAACGTCTATATTCGACCTTGGGTAAGCTACTTGGCCTCTCCATGCCTCAGTTTCCCCGTCTGTGAAATGGGGCTCGTATCTATCTCTGTGATATCCACGTCTATCTGTGAAGGTTCATGCCACGTAAAGACACGAGGTCAGCACTGGGCACAGAGGAAGTGCTCAGCAAATGTCGCCTAGTACTGTCAGTTCTCCTGCCCCGTCCCCGCCCCCACCAGGCAGCCCCAGCACCTGCCAGAGGCCGGCCCTCACCTTTCTCTTCATCTTTTCCTTCTTGGGGGGCAGGAGTGGGGGCTGGTCAGACTCCCGGGAGGCTGGGTTCCAGAGGGAGGGTTCTGAGAGGGGTTGGGAGAAAAATCAGCCCCCAAGGCCGCCCCACCCCTGCCCGCCGTCCACCCCAGCCTGTCCCGTTACCTGAATGGGCGGTGAGGTGGGGGCTGCTGGTGGCCGGGGGAGGCTTATGACGGGGCGTGCGTGGTGGGGGCCCACTGGCACACCGGACCAGCACCCCTGGGCTCAGCTGCCCCTCATTCCTTGTCCCCCCAGGACCCTCGTCTGACGGAGAACGGAACTTGGGCTTTGGAATAAGGGAGGGAGTGTGAGGAAATATACCAGATGATCTCAGAGGGAGGGCGCCCTCTGCAACCCCCAGCCCTGCCTCCAGCAGAACTGACCCTCCCATGGCTCTGACCCTCCCCACCACGTCTTGCCACCACTCCAGCCTTCCCTTGACACCCTTCCTGGGACATCAACACGCTCCAGAAATTAATGGGCTAACGATGGAGACAGCAGTGCCATGACGCTAAATATTTTGAATCCCACCCCCAGGTTGAGGGATGCCACTTCCAGATCCCAATGCACCCATCATCCCCGTCTCCCGGACTCCCAGCTCTAGAGAGCCCATTATCCCAGCACCCAAGGACCTGGCCTTCTCGCCCCCAGGGGCCCTGACCCCAGCCTCCCAGCTCTGGCCCAGGGCCTTACCTTGGGGGGCAGTGGAGGAGGCGTGTCC
Organism: Indri indri; assembly: GCA_004363605.1. NCBI lineage: Eukaryota > Metazoa > Chordata > Mammalia > Primates > Indriidae > Indri > Indri indri. Next base: position 33,900 of record RJWJ010002581.1, on the reverse strand, counting down.
TCAGCAGGGGTGGGGCTGAAACAAAAAGATGGGGTGAGCAGGCGGAGGTCTGGGGAACAAGGCCTGGGAAGATGGGGGAGTTCGGGGCTGGAGGCCTGGGATTGGGGTCTGCGGAGAGGAGGGTGAGGGGTGACCGGGTCTGGCTGGAGCCGAGGATTAGAGGACTAATGACAATGGTGATGACAGTAACGGCAACTCTTGGAGAGTGAGTGCTGACATGAGTCTTCACAGCACCTAGTGACACAGGGAACTTCGGCACCCACGGACCAGGCTTTCACTTTGTGCCGGTGCCGCGCACGGCCCGTTACGTACAAGATGGGTGCAGTGGGTGAGTGGGCCTTGCGCCCGACTCTGGGCTTGGGGCCTGGGGACTGGGGGGCCTGGGTGTACGGCTGGGGTTGAGGTCTGGGTGGGGCTCAGGGTCTGGCCTTTGGGAAACTTCCAGGGGCCAAGGTTCAGCCTGAGGCTGTGTGAGAAGATGAGGAAAGATGAGGGCCGGGCCGGGGCTTGGCTGGGGGTGACATCTGGGAGGCGTCGCGACTGGGACGTAACAGAGGCTCCAGCCCGAGGGGGATGAGAGGGGGCTGAAGGTGGGGTCAGGCCACCGGTCACGTGAGAAGTTGGAAAGAAGGCGGGCTGGAGTTAGGACTGGGTGGGGGACAGGGTCGGAGGTGAAGGGGTGGGGTGGGAGCAGGGGACAGGGCTCGGCGGAAGGGCGGTAGGGGCGTGGTTGGGGTCAAGGGGGAAGGTATGGTCAAGTTGGGGGTTTCCAGGAAGGTGGGGGCCGAGGTGGGGCCTCGCTTACATGTCCACGTCGTCATAGTCATCATCCTCGGACTCTGATGGCTGCTGCCTGAAGAGTGACAGGCGTCAGCCTTGGCGGGTCCCACACCCATCCCGGCCCCGCCCCTCCTACCCCGCGGCCCCTGACCTGGGGCTGCTGCTCCTGCAGTCTCTGGGGGGCCGTAAGCGAGCCTGCGGGACAGGAAAAGGGTCAGCAGTGGCCTGGGGCATGCGGAGGGTGTCTGGGGAGCACGGAGGAAGGCGGCTCACGGTGTCGGCTGGGGGTCTGGTCTCCCGTCCTCTGAGCTTCCTGAACTCCATGTGCCGCCCTGGGTGGGGGGAGGATGCACAGTGAGCCGGGGGCGGGGGAGGGAGACGTAGCCGGGAATAGAAAGGGTGGAATTTGGGGGTTTTGGAGCTGGGATCTTAGGGACTGGAACGGTCCCTCAGGGGTAGGGGGTCAAGATTCGGGATGAGGGAGGCAGGGGCTCAAAGTGGTTATAGAGCGTTTGTTTTCAGCATCCACTGGGTGTCAAGGGTGCTGACAGAGAGTTCTGAGGTCTCTTTTGGGGTCAGGGTGGTGACAGGTCTCATGGGGTCTGTTGGCAGGTCAGAGAGGTGGGGTCTCCGGTCACTTTGTAGGTCAGGCGGTGATAAAGGTCTCTCTCTGGTGGTCTGATGGTGGGGATGGGGGTCTATGATAGGGTCAGACGTCCCCAGACTTAAGGGTTCTCTACTCACGACAGCAGTCTGCGTCTGGGACCCCCAGAGAGCTGGACCGGTGGGTGGATCGGATCCGCCGAGGGACGGCAGGGGGTAGCTGGGCAGAGGGGCAGCCACGTCAGGGATCACGACCCCCGAGCAGCCTGCCCTGTGGGCCCAGCCTCGTGCCCCCGGCCTTGAGCCAAGCTGCCCGGCCTCCTGCCCTGTTTCCTTCTCAGGGAGGTGGCAGGAAGGCACCCCTGCGGGGGCAGCCTGAGCAAAAGCCAAGAGGGGCCGTGCTCCGGTCGGCCAGGGCCCTTACCTCGGGCTCCTCATCCTCGATCTCCCCGATGGGGGCGCCCTTCCCAGGATTCCTCAGTTTGTCAAGAAGGTCCAGGATCAGGCCTCTGTTCAGCCCAGGCTGGGCTACCAGCTGATGCTGGGGAGGGGACGAGGTGTCCACACCCAGAGGGCTGGTGCGGAGGGAAAGGGCTGGGGCGGGGGCTGGGGGACTTGTCTAAGGAATCCGGGGGTGGGGAGGTGGCAACTGAAGGAGCCAACAGGGAAATCCGGGGAGCTCAGAGGCCTGGGGGATTCTGAAAAGTTTTAAGGGATTGGAATAATTTAGGGTTCTCAGAGGGGGCCTTGGAGCAGCCCAGAGCTGTCTTCGAGAGGATTGGGGTTCCCTTGGAATTCAAGAGGACACGCAGGGTCACGTCCTGAGGCCTTGGCAATGTGTGAGTTCCAGCAACTCAGGGGATCTAGGGAAGGTCTGCGGTACAATTTTGAGGGTCGGGGGGTCCTGGGAAATTCCGAGGGACTAGGGACTTTGAAAGGGCCACAGGGGTTCTGTAAAACTAAATATTCTAGGGAGTCGTGGAAGGCCCTGAGGAATTCTGGGGTGAGAGTTTGGGGGCTTCTCAGGGAAAAGATGTTTACACTGAGCATCTTGGTGGCACCGGGTCGTTTCTTGGGGCTCTTAGTGAGAGTGACTTTGACAAAGTTGTGGAAGGCAGCCGACCTTGGGAGGAAGAATCCAGGTTCCAGGGTGAGGGGACCAGAGGCCTTCCCACCGGACCACCCAGCCCGGCTCCACCCCGTGTCGCCCTCTCTTACCATTTGCCTTTTTCCTTCAGCCGGGGGGGCTGGTAGCCACTCTTGGTCATGAGGAAGAGAACCCTGGAATAGCAGGGAAAGAATGCGGGGCTCAGACCTCCAAGGGGGCCAGACCACGTGGCTTGAGGGCTTCCCAGCAGCACTGAGGTCAGCAGAGTGAAGCGAGGGGCGGGATGAGAGTGGGGGTTTTATGACACTAGGACACCCCCCTCAAGGAAGCCGTTCATCACACTATAGAGCACGCACAGGGGGAGCCCAAGGTGGGGACCCCTGAGTCGGGGCTCCTGGTGTGGAAGGCTCAAGCAAAGGCTGTCTGCATGGGAGGAGCCCCGATGGTCTCCCGTGCAGGATCTGGACGTGGGAGGCAGACGGCAGGGTGGCCTTCAGGGTCAGGGCTGGACAGGGTCCCGGGGCCTGGGGGACCTGCCGTGCCTGCCTACCTCAGAGGGTGCACATCAAAGAGCGGCGGCTGCAGCTCGGCTAGTTCGATGGCCGTGATGCCCAGGGACCAGATGTCACACAGCTCATTGTATCCCCCCTTCAGGGCCACGGCTGCCACCTCCGGAGCCATCCTGGGGACAGAGACTCTCAGAGAGCCAGGGGTGGCACGGGGAGTGGGAGGGGAGGGACGGGGGGAGGAGAATGGGGCGAAGGGAGATGAGGCACCGAGAGAGCTGGATGGAGACAGAGACAGACACAGAGCTGGACACACAGATAAAGTCAGAGGGGCAGGGACAGACCGGAAGATCCCGACAGAGAGAGACAGTGAGAAGGACAGAAACAAAGAGACAGAGACTGAGACAGAGGGAAAAGACAGAGAGACCAGGATGAAAATCCCCCACACGCCCAGAGGAGGCAGAGAGGGCCCAGAGACACAGGTGAAGGGGCGACTCACGAGAGCCAGAGAACGAAGAAGCTCCAGTGGAGAAAGGGGGAACAAAGCCAGGAAGGAGGTCCCCAGGGAGCCAGGGTGGGAAAAGCCACCGTCCCCTGTCCCACCCCTGGCTGCCCGCCGGGCGCCCCTCACCAGTAGGGTGTCCCAATGAAAGAGAGGCGTCTAGCCAGCGTCGCCCCAATCTGGGCTGAGATGCCAAAGTCAGCTGGAGGCAGATAGAGACATATAGTGACCTGGGGTCCCCTGTCCCCCGAAGACCCCCAAACGGCCCTCCAACCACCCCCACCCCCAGCTTCACTCACCCAGTTTGACCTCCCCAGCGTCGTTGATGAGGATGTTGGCTCCCTGGAGACGAGAGGGAAGATCAGAGATCAGAGGCTGCAGGGACCCCCTGGACAGCACAGTGCTGCCCCTCCCGCCCCCACCCCACAGCTCGCGCCACCCTGAGCCCCCCGGTGCCACTCCCATCTCCCGGACCCCACCCCTCAATGGCGCCCCTCCGCCCTCAGGCCACCTTGATGTCTCTGTGTATCTTCTTCTGTGAGTGCAGGTAGGCCAGTCCCTGGGAGAAGGGCGGACAAGGGGCTGTGAGCGTCTGAGGGCTGCAGGGGGACCCTACACTGCCACCCCCAGGTCCTCCAGGCCTGTCCTCACCTGCAGCACTTCCCGGCACACATAGCCAATCTGGAGCTCGGACAGGGAGCCTGTTACTGCAAAGATCACCCCGGCCAGGCCAGGCGTTGGGTGGGAGCCAGGAATGCTGGGCCGGGGAGACCTGTCCGCCTCCCACACCAGCTGAGAGGGTGCCACGAGGGGAGGGGACCCAAGATGGGACCAGTGGGAGGGGGAGATAGTGGGGTGGCCGGCGACAGAGCGAGGCGGCAATGCAGGTTGACAGAGGCCAGGGGAGGCAGAGTCGTTCTGCAGATGTTCGCTGCGCGTCTGCTGGGTGCCAAGCACGGCGGCAGCCTCTGGGACACAGCTGCACACAGAGACAGACATCCCTGCCCTCAGGGAGAGAACATTCCAGTGGGGGAGACAGAAAGTAAGCAAGATAAATAAGCAAAATACGTAGTCCCTGAGATGCTGACCAGCAGTAAGAAGAAAAATAAAGCAGGAAGGGAAATACGTATGGAAAGGGCTGACATTTTGCACAAGGCGGTCAGCAAAGGCTACTCTAAGTAGCGGACAGTGGCTAAAGGTGTGAGGGTCCCGCTCTGAGGGGGAACAGCGAGTGCAGGGCCGGGAGCTGGGAGGGTGCCGGTGGGTGCGGCGGGGAGGAAAGGGGAAGGGGAGGCTGGTCAGCGTGGGGCGACCGTGAAGGGGAGTTTGGGCCCTGGGAGGGCGCTCGACAGGGGGGCGATGTGACTTGGCAAAATGGGGAATGGCAGAGAGACACAGAGACAGAGAGGGACAATGAGAAAGAGAAAATGGGACAGATCCGAATCGAGACAGAGAAAGAAAGATGGTCAGAGACGGAAACGTGGGAAGACAGACCCGTTTAGAAAGAGAGAGACACGGACGCGCGGGAGGGGATTCTGGAGGGACAGGTGGTCAGGGGTTGGCTCTGGCAGACCGTGTGTTTCACTTCCTTCCTGTGCGCCTCAGTTTCCCCCCGAAGACTTCTTAATGAAGCTCTTCCTTTGCTAACTTTGAGGTCTAGGACAGGAGGGAGTCAGGGAGATGGCCAAAGACAGACGTGGGCATCAGACATGCAGACAGGTGATCACACACCCACACCCCCGCGCTCAAATTCGCCGAGAATGACAGGCAGGCCAAGAGAGAGAACCACACATTCGTTCAGTCATTCAACAAAAATCTGGGAACCTGTGAGCCAGAAAATGCAGAAATACTGGAACACACGAATAGGGCTTGGCAAGAAAATGCAGACACCGAGAGAAGCTGCGGAGCGGGAGGTAGATGGCTGCGTGCAGAAAGACCGCGGCGGGGCCCGCTTGATCATGGGCTCGGTCACCGTGGTATCTCCAGCATCGGCCAGGCCAGGCCCAGAGGAGGGGCTCATCGCGTGAAAAATGGACCAGAAAGTCAGTTTCCGCGAGACACATGCACACACAGACGGAAGGGGTGGATTGGGGGTGGGGGGATCCCCTTGTCCTTCCACTAACCTTGGTAGATGTCCTGGAGAGAACCAGCCCCGCAGAATTCCATGCAGATCCAGAGCTTCTGCAACCTACAATGGTTCAAGAGCAATAAGAATAATAATAATAGCAGTAATACATCATTACAGGAGAGCTCCTGGTTCGCTGTCTTGTTCTAGTTCAATAAGAACTTTACTGTAACGGCTGTCATTGCTCTATCTCCCTTTGCCCACCAGGGTGAGATTGTTCCATTCCCATTTTACAGATGAGGAAGTTAAAGCTCAGAGAGGAAATGTGTGTTTAGGGGCAACTCAATTTGAACCTATGTCTTTGGGCTCCAAACCCCCGGCACCCCTCTGTGGTCCCAGGCTAAGCTAGGAGACAGAGCAGAGATCTCACGGGTTACAGAGGTTTGGAGGGGAGAGGGGCCCAGGATACCAGTTCCGGGAAGCTGAGGTTATTGGGGCCTCTGGAATATTAATTTGGGGGTCAGGAAATTTAGGGGTTCATATTAAAGGAGCAGAGAGTAAAACTGGGGACCCAAAGGGCAGAATGATGAGAGATTAGTTTTAGGGGATTTATTTCAGACTGGATTACTATGAAACGATCATTTCTGGGGACCCTGATCAGAAACGGGAGTTCTAGATTGGCGATTAGGTTAGGGGGTACTCTGGTCAGAAAAGTGGGACTTTGGACCGGGGATCAGGTTAGGGGTGGCCCGGTTAAAAATGAAAGTCCAGGATTAGAGGTTAGGTTAGGGTGCCCCAGTCAGAAATGGAAGTTCAGAATTGGAGATCAAGTTAGGGGGTGCCCCTCTCAGAAGTGGGGGTCTGGGTTAGGGGCTGAGCTGAGTTCTAGGACACAGGTCTAAAGCTCATCACCAGAGATAACTCCCATGGTAGGCCACGATGTTGGTGTGCCGGCAAGTTTTCAACATGAGGATTTCCTTCTGAAGGGTGGAGACGTCATCATCTGTGAGGAGCAGGAGAGAAAAGGCCGCTTGCAGGGAGGGAGCCATGGGAGAGGGGATCCCAGTGCCCAGGAGGCGGGGGTGGGATGTGGGGAAAGATCTCCAGGCTTCCCTCCTCACCAGGCTCCATCTTCACCATCTTCAATGCCACCAGGTCCCCCGACACCTTGTCTCGAGCCTTGTAAAGGGGAAGTTGGCAATCAGGCAGGCTCCACCGGCCTCAGCATCTCTGTGCCAAGGTCAAGGACTGGGGCCCTCTTGCACCCTCTTCCCTTCTTGGGCCTCACTCCAAAGGTCACTGGTTTGAGGGTGATGGGAATGAAGGGGCTTCCTCACCTTGAAGACTTCCCCATAGGTGCCGCCACCCAGCCGCTGCAGCAGGTCGTAATGGTCCCGGGGGTCCCTATTAAAAATATCGGGGTCCGCGAGGTCCATTCCTGGGGGCAGGAGCTGGGCCTGCGCCCAGGGGCCAGCAGGGCCTCAGGGCTTAAGTGCTGGCACCTCCCTCCCTCCCCACAAGCCCTGTACCCGCCTTGCCTGCGCGGGCTGTGGCCTCCCCCATCCCCACTCTCGCTTCCTGCCCCAGCTGCAGGGCTGTGCACTGGCTCCACCCCCTGTCCCCTGGGCTCTGAAGCCTGTGCAAGGCAGCTTACTTGGGACCCAGGGGACCACCCTCCACCCCCAATGCCCAGGGCAGGATGTAAATGCGATGCAAAAGAACTTAATTGTAATCTGGGGGCCCCCTAGCACACCCTCCCCCGTTCTGGGCGGTGGCTAAAAACCGTAGTTGAACCTCTGCTGGGTGCTTGAATGTTTGGCCACAAGCTAGAGGTGGCAGGTCTGCACGGGGATGGCTATGCAGTGTACATGGCTGTTCACCTGGGGTACATACGCGCCCTTGTGTTGCCTCCTGCACGGTGCGCCGATATGTAGACCTGCACATGCCTGTACATGTGTGTACACATGTGACTGTACCCAGGGCATATACCTCCACATACATGGTACATGTCTATGCGTTCACGTCCGCAGTGTGCAGAATCCGTACGCTAATAACTCATGGCACCACAAGATGGGGCGCTCGCCCTCAGCCGCAAGACTGCAACCTAATGGAGACTGGGCGCGATCTGGCGGGGGTCCAGGAGCCCCTCACCCTTAATCCCTGCCAGGCAGAGCACAATAGCTTTGTGAGATACTACTCCTCGATCTGGGCTGGAGGGTACGGACGAGGGTGCAGGTTTTGAAACTGGAGAGCTCAGGATCCTGTCTCAGGCAAGAGGGACCTCTGAGAGCACCTCCCTAAGGACGTGGCCGTGGCCATAGGCAGGGTTACTGCGAGCATTCCCGCGGAGTTCTGTGGACTTACGGCCGCGCGCAATACGACGTGCGCGCGCGCCGCCAGAGCCCCGGCGCTTTCCCGCAGAGTCCGCGCGCGCGCGCGCCCCAGGCACTGGAACTGGGTACATGAGGCCCCGGAAATGCTTGCCCCCGCCCGCCTCCTCACCACGAGAGGCGCCTGCGCACTAGGGTGGACTAAGCTTTTTCTCACGCCATCGGTCCCGCTTTGGCGGAGCGAATGCGCACGCTCCAGTTGAGCCTGCTGGGAAGAAGTCACGTGGCAGTCGGAAAGCGTGACGGCAGCTGCAAAAGCTTCCCCGCCCTTCACGGCTCTGCCAGGGCTGCCGCAACAATGACGCAGTTTCCGTTTCCGCCACCTCTTTGTTCTTCCGGTCCTCGAGGCTGTCCGGCCGCTCTGGTGTTCGCCTCCAGCCCTGGTCGTGGCCGGCGACAGTAGCCATGGCGATGTTTGAGCAGATGAGAGCGAACGTGGGCAAGTTGCTCAAGGGTATCGACAGGTCTGAGCCCGGTCGGAGGCAGCGCTCTGGCCAAGCGGGGTGGAGGAGAGGATTTTCCGGAGACAGCAAGGGGTGGTCAGGGTCCTGGGCTTGCCCTGGCGTGGGGTTTCTCCGTCATTCTGGATGTGAGGAGGTCATCCCGGAGGAGGATGTGTTTAAGGGAACAGCAGTGCAAAAGCCTAGAGGCGAGAGAGAGCCTTGCCTACCACTCATTCTCTTTAATTGCCTTAAGATTTCCCTCTCTGCTCCTCCGCCTTCCCTCTCTCGGCTCCCGATTTCCTCCCTCTCTTTGCTCCTCAGTCTTTCAGTGCTTCTTAGTCTCTCCCTTCTCCGTCCCTCATGTGACTCATTCAGGGCACGTTCACTGAAATCCACTCTATCGGTGCTGGGAACCAGGGGTGACTAAGGTAGCTGCAGGTCGTGTTGTCGTGGGCTGAGTACCCATTCCAGAGAGGAGACAAAACCAACAACAGACAGCGACAGCCAGGAGCAGTTAGCGCGAATATGGGGAAGCTAGGCAGTAACCTAAGCAGGAGAGGATGGGGCTGGATCAGGGTGGGGGCCTGAGAAGGAGAGGAAGGGGCGGGAAGCAGAGATGTCCAGGAAGCCATGTGTACACGCTGCGGTGACTGGCCGAGAGGTTGGGGAGGCATCGTAGACAAGACCGAGGGCTCTGATGGGGCTTAGATCTTAGGCGAGAGGTCTGGGATGTGCACAAATTTTGTTAGAAATTATAGATCTGATTCACTACTTGGGTAGAGCAGGCGACCTGTGCCAGATTTAGAGGGGAAGGAAAGGAAGAACAGATTACAGTAGCCCCTTACCCCATAAAATGACTGGCCTCAGCACCTGTCTCCTCTTTGCTCACCCGTCTTGATTCTTCTCCAGGTACAATCCTGAGAATCTGGCCACCCTGGAGCGCTACGTGGAGACGCAGGCCAAAGAGAATGCCTATGATCTGGAAGCCAATCTGGCTGTCCTGAAGCTGTGAGTGTGGAGTCCCGTCCGTACCCCCATTCCAGCAGCTGGCAGGGTGCCACTGTCAACACAGGGTAGGGGGAGGGGTGGTGGCGGCTGGGTGTAGCCTGCAGGATGTGGCTTCTCTTGGTGCATGAGACTAAGAAGCCAAGGAAGTTGGGGCAGGAAGAGGAATGGTTTTTAAAAAATTAATTGCAAAATACATGTACAGGGTAGTACGTAAACAAAGTATATAGTTTAACAACCCGTTGTAAAGGAACACCCATGCGATTGCCTTCCATGGTGCAAAACTGTTATTAGCGCCAGGAGCCCTCTGCCCCATATGCTCTGTGCCAACCAACCCCCGCCCCAACGACCACTGTCATGTTCTCGTGGCCTGGCATTATGTGCTAGTTTTCCACACACGCATGTGTGTGGATCAGCTTAGTTCAGGTTTGCCTACTTTGAACGTGACAGGAACGTCATCACACAGCATGATGTCATCTCCATCTGGGGTCTTCCACTCAGCACTGGGCTTGTGAGATCCATCCATTTTTGTGTGGCTATGGTTTGTTTATTGTCGTTGCCGTATAGCGTTCCACCGTGTGACTCTGTCCTAATGATCTGTTCCCCTCTTGATGGACTTTTGGGTTCTTCCCCCTTGGGTGCTTTCTTGACACACGACCAACTGTGTAATTTTCGTGGATTACATAGCCTCGGTTTTCACATCTGTAAAATGGAGATAACGCTTGTATCTGTGGGGGTGGTTTAGATTGTTGTTGGTGATTACCACCGCCTGATGAGGGCCCACCATGTGCTAGCAACTGCGCTACAAGCTTTATACGTATTAACTCACTGAATTGCTATATTGCCCCTGTGCGGTAGTGAGGATTAACTGCTCCTGTTTATAGAGCAGCAAGGTAGGCTCAAGGAAGTTATGGTTATGCAGCCAGAAAGTGTTGTGGTTGGGATCGGAGTCCAGGAGTGTCTCATACTCCAGGTTAAAGCAGTGGGCGGCCTGCCTGGCACCTGCTGAGGGCTGGGGACCTGGAGCTGCCAGTGTTGCCATGTCTCCTGTTCCCCTTCTCAGGTACCAGTTCAACCCAGCCTTCTTTCAGACCACAGTCACTGCCCAGATCCTGCTGAAGGCCCTCACCAACCTGCCGCACACCGACTTCACCCTGTGCAAGTGCATGATCGACCAGGCGCACGTATCCTTCCAGCTTCGGGGCCCGGGGGGTGGGAGGGCGCGGGAGCCAAAGCAGGTGAATTCGCAGGGAGATGGTCCGTGAGTTCATCCGCAGATACCGAGTGCCTGCTCTGGGCTTGGCCTGGTGCTGGGTGGGGCTGGGACACTGTGGTCCCAGTGGGGGCCCTGCCCCCAGGAAGCTCCCAGCAGTCCAGTGAGGAGACAGAGAAGTGTTCCGTCAGCGATAGCCCAGGCTGGTCAGGGCTGGGGCAGAGGGGCCAGAGGAGGCACCAGAGCCTGCCTGGAGGTTAGGAGGGGCTTCCTGGAGGGGGGAGCATCTGAAAAATGACGCGTTAGGTGAAGGGGTAGCAGGGGTGACCCAAAGTAGAATGTGGTCAGACTCACGTGGCTCTGCGGAACCATGAAGACCTTTAAAAATGCAGGGTGCCGTAGGCAGGTGTGTGCTCTAGAAGGATTTCCCTGAGGGTCCCAGCTGACTAGAGAACCACCAGGCAAGAGGCTGGAGGGGCCACGAAGACTGGATGGATTGTCAGCTCTGGGAGGGCAGGAGCTTCGTTTACACGTATCCTCAGTGTCTGTCACAGAGCTGGCTTTTCGTGAAAACCGGTGACCTCGCTCTCTCCTGCCTTGACCTGCTTTTTTGTGGCTGGTCCATTGTTGGGCCAGGCAGGCTTCCAGCTTTCGTTTAATCATTTGACAAACCCGGAAGTCCCTCACTTGTGCTTGACAAGGCAGGTGGCTGGGCCCTTGTGCCCACAGCTGTCACACTGTGTTCCTTGGTGGCTGAGCTGTGCAATGGCAGGTGACTTATTGAACCCGCTCTGTCAGGCATGTCCGTGGGGGTCCCTGCCTTCTGAGAGATTGTCCACATAGGGGTGTTCTGGTGGCTTTTTAAAAATACGTGGTTCGTGGTTAAAAATACAGGAGTATACAGTGGGCAAAATAAAGCTTTTTCCCTCCTCATCCCACTGCCACCGTACTCCCTGCCTAGGAGGCAACAGTTGTTTGCAGTTCTTGGGAACCTTTGCACAGATACTATTGCATAGACACGTGTTAATACGTGCAGATTTGTGTTTACATGCACGTATTTCCCCCAACCCAAATGGTAGGTTATCATGCGAGTTGTTCTGTGTCTTGCAGTTTTCATATCTCAGTGTATCAAGTACTCCGTGTCAGTTCTGTGAGTGTAGACTTGGTCACAGTGTATGAATGGGCCACCGTTTATTTCCTTGTCCCCATCATTTGACCCTTAGGTGGTTTCTCACCTTTTGCCATTACAAATAGTATTGCAACGAACATCTTTTCTTGTATACATCTGCAGGAGAAATAAGACGCTTCCGGCCAGGCGCAGTGGCTCACGCCTGTAATCCTAGCACTCTGGGAGGCCGAGGCGGGTGGATCGCTCAAGGTCAGGAGTTCGAGACCAGCCTGAGCAAGAGTGAGACCCTGTCTCTACTAAAAATAGAAAGAAATTATTTGGACAACTAAAAATCTATATAGAAAAAATTCACCGGGCATGGTGGTGCATGTCTGTAGTCCCAGCTACTCGGGAGGCTGAGGCAGTAGGATTGCTCGAGCCCAGGAGTTTGAGGTTGCTGTGAGCTAGGCCGATGCCACAGCACTCTAGCCCGGGCAACAGAGTGAGACTCTGTCTCAAAAAAACAACAAAAAAACAAAAAAAGAAAAAGAAATAAGACACTTCCTTTTCCATTTCTTTTTGTGAGCTGAGCCTTTGGAACAAAGGTGCTAGAAGAAGGTGGGTGGGGAGCAGTGGTCTAGGACCCAGCCCCAGCCTCCTCAGTCTCCGGGACTATTTTCCCTTAATGCCTCCCCCTCCCAGCAAGAAGAGCGGCCGATCCGACAGATTCTGTATCTCGGGGACCTGCTGGAGACCTGCCACTTCCAGGCTTTCTGGGTAACTTCCCTTGGTGCAGGGGCAGGGTGGGTGGCCAGGCCACGTGGAGCAGAATGCTAAAAGTAACGCCCGCGCACATATATCGTCTGCCTGCTGGCGGTGGGCCCTGTGCTCAGGGCTTTGCATGTGTGATCTCGTGGAATCATCATCCCTGCACAGAGCCAGGACTCGCAGATCATCCTGGTGGCACAAGGCTGGGGCCCCTTCCCGCATCCCTCCCCTGGGCCCTCTGGTACACGCCATTGATCATGAGCAGAAGTCCTCCATCTCCGCAGCCTCTGTAAATGCTCTCTCCCTTTCTTGCTCTCAGCAGAGCCTGGCCCTCCACTTCCGCAGCCCCCCAAGAGGGGGCTGGATCGCTTTCCCGTTCCCCACTGCCCCTCCGGAAACCCCAGTTTTGAAGCTCTCATGTCAGCACTTCTCACGCTGCCTTGTTGGTATCAGCCCCCTAGACGACTGCCCCTTGTTTCTCGAAGAGTTCAGCTCCTTCTCACTGCTGTTGTACTGCTCTTACCCTAATTCGTAGATGCTTGAAAAGCCACGTGGGTGATCCTTTGAGCACCCAGCACCCTTTGAGCACTCTCGGTTCCTTGATGTCTTGCCCAACTATCTTGTCCTCCCCTTGACCTTGGCCCCTCACTCCCAGTCATACCCTGGACCATTGTATTATTAAAAAATAATACTGCTACTTGGGTCCTGCCCTCACAGAGTCTGATGTCACTGGTCTGGGTGTAGCCTGGGCTTTGGGGTTTTTACAAGTTATCCCAGGTGATTCTGGCATCTGGCCAAGGTTGGGAGCCAACTGCCTCAGACTCGTCCTCCCCAGCAGTTGCTCCCCTCCTCCCCCTGCGGATTCTGGACATCTCTCTGGTCACTTCCTCCTGGCTTCTCAGCTCCCCGCCATGAGGTCCCAACCCGACATTCTTGCTTCTGAGCAGCGGCTCCGGTCCTCTGTCCTCACTCCTCGGGCTCTGCTTCCTGCTGTGTCTTAAGTCCTGTGTACCTCCCTTTCCACAGCCGTATCTGCCGTCTTGCTTCCTCGCCCAGTTTATTCCCTCCCCGACCCCTGGACACCTCTTCACACCTTCTCATCTCTTCCCCTTTCTTCTCAACTCAACTTTGATCTGGCTTTTTGGGAGAAAATAGAAGCGGCCACAGCAGAAATTGCACATGCCTCTCTTGGGGCTATGGTTTCTGGCTGCCAGGTTCAGACTCTAGTTCTAGGATTTTGAGCAGATCACTTAGCTGCCTTGATCTCCTCATCTCTAAAATGGGCATAAAAGCGGGAACTTTCATCATAGGGTTGCACATAGAAGAGTGGCTAGCACGTGGGGTGGGTGCTGAAATGTTACCTGCAATTCTTGCTAATGTTACTAATATTAGCACTGTTGATGCTGATAATAACATTGTGAACGTCAACATTCCTGTCACAGCAAGCCCTGGATGAAAACATGGACCTCTTAGAAGGTATAACTGGCTTCGAAGACTCCGTTCGAAAATGTAAGTCCCTCTCTGAGCCTGGGCTCCCCAAGGGGAAGGGGTAGGGAGTGGTAGCAGGGTCCTGGGGGGCAGCCCCTTACTCTTTTGTCTCTGACCTCCATAGTTATCTGCCACGTCGTGGGTATCACCTACCAGCACATTGACCGCTGGCTGCTGGCTGAGATGCTCGGGGACCTGTCAGGTAAGGCTGGACCTAGTGCGGATCTGGTGGCTGGGGGCGGTCAGGAGCAGTGGGCCGCAGCCAGCTCCGCAGAGGGACCCATCCTGGTCTCAGCAGGTTGTTATTGAAGGCTCAGCCCAGGGAGGAAATAAGACCTTGGTAAAGATGTGCCCTTGCCAGGCGCGGCGGCTCACGCCTGTAATCCCTGCACTTTGGGAGGCCGAGGCAGGAGGATCACTTGAGGCCAGGAGTTGTAAACCAGCCTGGCCAACGTATGGAGACCCCATCTCTACAAAAAATTTAAAAATGAGGTAGGCATGGTGGTACATGCCTGTAGTCCCAGCTGCGTAGGAGGCTGAGGCAGGAGGATCATCTGAGCTCAGGAATTCAAGGTTACAGTAAGCTATGATTGGGGCACTACACTGCAACCTGGGCAACAGCAAGACCCTGTCTCTAAAATAAAAAAAATAAGACATTCCCTTCCTTGGAATGCACCTTCATTTCTTGTTTACATTTTATGCTGAAGGCTGTGTTTCCCTGCTTTGCAAACAACAAAAAATATGTTCTCTTCCTCAGGGGAGATCCTATGCCATTCATTCATTTATTCTGCGTAAGTCAAGTGCCTGCTATGCGCCAGACCACTGTCCTAGACACCAGGCACATGGCAGTAAACAAAACAGAATGGCTCGGGTTTGTTCTCATGGAGGTAGCAAAACAGATGACAAGAGGTTGGCGTGCAGTGATGATCGTGCTGCGCAGGAAGGCAGGACAGCTTCTAGATGAGGTGGCGTCTGAGTACTCACTTCAGCGGAGTAAGGTGGGCAGCCTGAGCACAGAACAGATGGAGGGTCCCAGAGCACAGGGTATTCTGCCTGGTATATTCTCGGGGCAGCCAAGGTGCAGGCGGCTGGGCAGAGTGAGCTCGGATGCGAGGGAGGGGCCTAGGGCAGAGAGGTGGGGGTTGGACGGCCATCTCCAGGTTGTGTGGGGCCAAGGGGGGACTTTTGGCCTTTTCCCCCAAGTGAGTTGGAGCCACAGGAGGGCTCTGAGCAGGGAAGGCCCTAATGAAATTGATATTTTTAAGAGATCCCTCCCGAAAACAAAAAAGAAAAAAAGTGTACATTTGCTTGTTTTTGCAAAAAGAAACATAGAAAGGAAAATCAAGACATTAAGGAAAATGGTTACTCCTGGGAGGGGAGGTGGGAACAGGGAGGAGACTTTTGAGTATCATCCTATATAGTTTTTGCCTTTTTTTGTCTGTTTTGTTTTGTTTGAGACAGGGTGTCACTCTGTCACCAGAGTTAGAGTGCAGTAGTGTGATCATAGCTCACTACAGCCTCAAACTCCTGGGCTCAAGCGATCCTCCCGCCTCAGCCTCCCAAAGTGCTAGGAATACAGGCATGAGCCACTGCGCCCGGCTAGTTTTTGCCTTTGGATCCAGGTGGTTTTGTAGGGGTGTGTTTCATTGTTGTTTTTAGTGGAAACTGACTTTTATTGGACATTTTGGGCCAGGCACTGTACTAAGTGTTTTTATATCAGGTATGTGTTTTACATATTTAGAAGTAAAAATTAATCAAAAGGGTATGAAACAAGACTTAGAATTGAATATAAATGGATGCATGCATATCAAACTGATAATAGTCTCACAGAAAATTATTTGGAGTAACTGAACACCTCTCTGGCCGTACATCCTTACTGGCACATTTTTTAAGGGCAAAAAGGCTTATTGTTTGCGGTAATGGTGACATCAAAATTTTGCAACCATTTTTATATACGTTGTGGGAAAGGCAGGTAAGTGAATATACTGTTCTTGTTAGGAACCAAGCTGTGCCCTGGAGGAGAACTGACAGGAATATAAAATAAAAGAAGTTAAGGCCGAAAGCCCTATAATGGTGTAAGGATGAGGAAGCCGAATGGCTCCCTCTGGCGGCTGTTCTGAAAATGACCTGGGCGGGGGGCGAGGGCCGCAGCAGGAGATGCCAGCGGAGCAGTCACCCGGTGGGGGGCAGGTACCCTGGCCTGGTGAGCCGTGACTCCCTTGCCTCCCAGTCCCCTGGCACTGTGGGATCAGGCCGACTGAAGCCCCTTGCTGCCCGTGTCACCTGCAGACAGCCAGCTGAAGGTGTGGATGAGCAAATACGGCTGGAGCGCAGACGAGTCGGGGCAGATCTTCATCTGTAGCCAGGAAGAGAGCATCAAGCCCAAGAACATCGTGGAGAAGATCGACTTTGACAGTGAGTGGTGGCCTGAGGCCTCAGGCTGCGGGGCTACGGGGGCGCCCTTCAGCAGGGACGAGGGCTGGGGCCCAAAGGACCGAGGTAGATCTGTTTTTGTTCAGGGCTGGGACATTTGCACGTGCCGGACTCCACTGGCCTGCTCTCTCGGGGCTGCCTGGCCAGGGAGGAATGGTGGGAATGCCGCATGTCCTTCCCTGGAACTTCCAGGCCCTGTGACCTGCCCATAGCCCTCAACAGGACTTTCTGGGGCCTCGGGTCTCCACGAGCCTGATGTGCAGACTCTGGAGTCGGGTTAATCGAGCGGGAACCTTAATTCTCTACTTTTGGTGATTTCACCTCTCTGTGCCTCAGTGTTCTCATCTAAAATATGGGGGTGACAGCAACCATAATTACGACACACACTGGAGGTCCTTACACTTAGGTCATTTGATCCTCACATAGGTGCCCTCGTTATAAGTAGATCATGTAAATAGTATCATACCTGCCTCGTGGAATTAACGATTGTGAAGTGAGATAACCCACGTATAACACTTAGCAAGGAGCCAGTTGCACAGGTCATTAAATGTTAATAATTGTCATCATCATACGCACATTTTTCTCAACCGATTGCTCAGCTACAAAGGGTGAGAAATAGTTACTCCGTTAGCATGCGCTCTCGTCACTCTGCTCATGGGCAGGTGTCCTGGAGGGAGCGAGAGCAGGGGACAGCACTGGCCTGTTCCCTTGGCCCCTGGGTCTACCTCCCTCTCAGCTGTGGTTCTGGTGTTGTGGACTGTGGAATCTCACCTCTAAGAAGCACCTGCTGCGTTGGGGGGTTTTTTTGCAATAGCAAAAGCTTCTGCAGTGAGGAACTGCAAGTCCAACACTTAGAATATCCTGCAAATAGTATGTAGTAAATATTCTTATGATGGCAGTAATTATAAACAACTTGGTACATTGTTCTAAGCACTTCGTTTAGTCCCGTAGTCCTAAAGGGTAGCTGCTGCTTAAAGATGGGGACACTGCTGCCCAGAGATGTTAAATAACTTGCCCATAGCTACCCAGCTGTTAATTGGCAGAGCTGGGATTTGAACCTGCACCTCCTTGCTTCAGTCTCCATGTTTTTTTAACTGCCTTTGTGATGGTAGTTCGGGCCCAGAAGGGGTTTGTGAGCTGCCCCTAAAGAATCGTGGGTGCTGTGGTGGGTAGCTGGAGGCTCGTCTCCCACTCTTCCCAGGTTGACTCCAGTTTCTCCTTCTCTTCCCAACAGGTGTGTCCAGCATCATGGCCTCCTCCCAGTAACTGCAGGCATTTAATAAAGACTTGTTCACTTAGCCTTGGTCTCTGCCCCTCGCCCACCAGAGGGAGCCCAGGAGCAGGCTTCTGCTCCGGCTGGGCCCCTACCCGACCCCTTTGAGGTCATGGGTAGGGAGGGCAGGGTTGGGTCAGCAAGGAGAAGGGTATGCATGAGATGTACGAGCCCAGCCTGCAGTGAAGCCCGGGCTCCTCTTCAAAGAGTGGAGGGGCGGGTCCCCTCTGTCTCACATCCTGGCTCCGTTGCTCTGTGTCCTTGGTCCAATGACTGCCTCTCTAATCCTCAATCTCCTCATCTGTGGAAGGGGAGAATAATGGGCCTTTCTGAAAGCTGTGCATTTTCCATGAGCTCTTGCAGTTAAAGGTCTCAGATCGGGGCTAGCCTGTTCTCGCTCTTAGAAAATGTGAGCCGTTGATAATTGATAATTTCAGACTCAGAAGGGTTTGTCACTAAGGTTGCTAACTAGTCTTCAGTACTCTTCTGTTTGGAGAAACTTTGTGAGAAAATGGGTATATTTTTTTCCCCTTGAATACAAAAGTGTCAGAGCTAGGCAGAGGCTGCCCCTCCAGCCAGGCCATTCTCCCCAGGTCCCCGCATCCTCCCCTCGTAGTGTTACTGGCCAAGAGCCCAAGCTCACTGCACTTGGTCCTCAGCAGGGTGGTTTTCATTGCCATTCTGCACATGAGGTACTCTAGGCACTCTGGCAGAGTGACCTCCAGTAGTTTTCTCCTCTGAGTCTTGTCTTTAGCCGGAGGGGACTGGGACGATGGTGCCTGCCTCCTGGGAAAAACAGAGGAAGTTAAATGCCCCAACAGGTGTTAATGTCTTAGCGTAGACTGGCGGCTGCTCCTTAGAGCTGTGTGCCGGTGTGGTAGCTTTGCCAGCGTGTCCAAACCCTGGGGACAGAACAAAAGTGTTTCTGCAGCTCACTGGGAGCCAGATTTGAGAGGGATTAGAGGACTGGGGTGCTACTACTACCCACCCATGAACTTGTGCAAATTAGCGAAAGGCACCCTCGCTGGGTGGGGACAACTCCCAGTCACCCACTTGGCAGGTGCCCTTGTGTAGGGCACAACCTGCACGACTGGCCATGGCTGCTCTGCAGGGGAACAAGAAATGACCTTCATAGCCTCCTTTGGAAGCCACATCTTGTCCTGCTTTGCCAGCCTGCTTCCGCTGCGCTGAAAGGAGGATCATCCTTTGAGTAGCCAGGAGGGCTTGAGAAAGGCTGCCCAAGGGCAAGCCCTGGCCTAATGGCCTCTGGGCATGTGAGTTCACCTCGCCGTGCCTCAGTTTGACAGCTGGGGAGAGTAGCAATTATATCACCTTCAGTCGTTCTGAGTTAACACCTGCGAAGAGTTGCCAACAGCTTGGCACATCGTAAGAGATGCAAACTTGCTGTCTCCCAATTCCGTCCTGGTGATCGCCTGTCAAGTTCGCTTGGGCTCAGGGTTGCTGTTTCATGAGGGTGCAGAAATGACAAAGCCACTGGCTGGACCCGTCACTCAGAGCCCCTTTTGGTCCCTTCCAGCCCCCCCTGAGCCCCTAGCCCCTACCCTGCTGCCCTTGGACCCTCAATAGACACACCAGCTATTACTACTACACTGTCCGTGGATGGCTGCCAGGAAGCGGCCTCAAGGCTGGCAATTAAAAGGAGCCTTTAAACCTCAGTGGCTGGGGCCATCGGCTCCATCTCTGAGCCCTCGTCTGGGAGGTTTGTCAGTGTCTGCTGGGAGCAGGCAGGGAGGGGCAGACAGCCCATCACCTGGGGGTCCTTTCCCCCCAGACCAGGCCCAGCACAAGAGTTCTCGGCTTCAGAGGTGGAGGCTGCTGCCCCAGCCCAACCCAGCGCTGGAAACAGCCATCATGTCTGGTAGTCTTTGGCAGGGTCCCAACATCCCCTAGGAAAGCAGGCTGTTGCCTGGGCCTTGTCCCCTTCCTCTTCTTGCCATTGGGTCCCTTCCCAGGTCTTTGGGAGAGGCAGAGAAGGATCCTTGCAGCTCCCATACCTGGAGGAGCCATGCCTTTTAATCTTCAACCCCAAGTAGGACTGTGACAGAATCCCCTGCTGTCACACGGCCAGTTCTTGCTCTAGTCTAACTGAAATCCTTACCCCTACAACCATTCCCCTCGAGTCCCTCCCGTTTCAGTAAAGTGCTTCGCACCTCCCTGTTGCTCAGGTCCAAAACCTCGGAGCCGGCTGGATTCTCCCAACAAAGTCAAAGTCATAATAGCGAGTCCCGGTAGCTGCATTTTCCTAAATCTTCCCACGCCGCCCTCCTCCAGGCGCTCTCCTCCAACGGGACCATTGTCAGCCTCCTCCCTGGGCCCCTGTGCTCAACATTCTACAGTCTGTTCCCCTGAAGTAGCCAGAGGGACCCAGTGAGCAGCTGAATCAGATCACAGCCCTCCCCTGCTTGGAATTCTACATTAACTTCCTCTTGCATTTAGAATAAAATTCACATTCCCCATCATTGTTTTAAGTCCATTCATTCATTCACCTAAGCTTTATTAAGCTTCAACTCGGTGCCAGACACTGCTTCAGAGACTGTGGATACAGCGGTGACCAAAACGAAGATGTCCCCCTCGTGGGCTGATATTTTTGGGGAGATCAAGACACACAATACATACATCAATCTTGTGGCGTGTTAAATGGCAGGTAAGTGCTATGGACAAAAGCAGGGAAGGTGTGGGATGCTGTTTAAATAAGGTGGTCAGGGAAAGTCTCACCGAGAAGGTAACATTTCTGCAATAACCTGCAGGAGAGAAGGCCATGAGCCGTGGGGATCCAGTACCTGGGGAGAGTGCTCCAGGTGGCGGTAACCAAACACAAGGGCCTCGAGGCTGGAAGGTGGCTCCCAGTGCATCCCAGGGACAGCAAGGAGGCCAGCCAGCTGGGGGAGAGTGGGGCGAGCTGAGAGGGAAATGGGGACCAGGATGTGGAAGACCACCGCCGGGGTCTGTGGGCTGGGCTGCACTGGGCAGACTCCTCTGTGGCCTTGGCCTTTCCTCCTTTCTGTCACTCTGGCTGTTACTCTGAGTGTGGAGCCACAGGCGGGTTCTGAGCCGAGGAGGAAGGGACATGGTCTGGCTCTGGTGATCACAGGCTTCCTCTGGCTTCTGGTAGGAAAGGAGATAGGAGGCTGCCACAATGGTCCAAGGAAGACAAGGCGAGGGTGGACAGAACCTGGGTGGGGCTGTGGAGGCGGGGGGAAGTGGGTGGATTCGGAATATTCTTGGAAGATGGAATGGCAGAATTTCCTGAAGAACTGGATGTGGGTTGTAACGACAGAGCAGTCTGGGATGACTGCAAGGTCTGTTGCCCGAGCAGCTGGAAGGCTGGAGGTGCCGTGAGCTGGGGTGGGCCTGGCTGTGGGATGATCATGCCTGCCTAAATATTTTGTTTCGTTTTGTGCATGTGTGTTTTTTTTTAGAGGCAAGGTCTCTCTGTGTTGCCCAGGCTGGTCTCCCAACTCCTAGCCTCAAATGATCCTCCCACCTCAGCCTCCCAAAGTGCTGGGATTATAGGTGTGAGCCACCGCACCTGGCAGCAACATCATTTACCTGTATTTGTTTGCTTATATTTGTTGCCCACTATGAGGTTAGCCACTTGAGAACTAACCAGGCATATCATGCTTACCACTATACAACCAGTACCCAAGCACAGTGCCTGGTGCATAGTAGGTGCTCAATAAATGTTTGCTGAATGAGTGAAGATAGACAAGTCCAAAGAATCCTCTACCTCCCAGTACCTATTCTAGTCTGACCTAACTCCCGCATCCATTTTGTGAATCCTTCATGTCTTTGTTAAAATGTTCACCTTCTCCATGAAGCCAACCCCAAGTAGTTTATTTACATTGCAACTCATGCTTGATTTTTCTCCAGAATACTTGTCACCTTGGAATATACAGTGCTATATATTTCTTACAATTTTGGCTGGGTGCAGTGGCTCACGCCTGTAATTCCGGCACTCTGGGAGGCTGAGGCAGGAGTGACTGCTTTGAGATCAGGAGTATGAGACCAGCCTGAGCAAGAGCAAGACCCCCATCTCTACTAAAAATAGAAAAAAAATTTAGCTGGGCGGTGGCGCACGCCTTTAATTCCAGCTACTCAGGAGGGTGAAGCAGGAGGATCCCTTGAGCCCAGGAGTCTGAAGTTGCCGTGAGCTATGATGACGCCACTGCACTCTAGCCAGGGGGACAGGGGAAACCCCGTCTCAAAAAAAGAATTGTTTCGTTTATTGTCTTCCTTCATCTGAACGTAGTTTCATGAGGGCAGGATTTTTGTCTGTCTTCTTTAGTGCCATTGTGTAAAACAGGGTCTGGCACACAGTAGGCGTCCAATAAATATTTGTTGGATTTGCGTAGCCGAATGGGAATACCGTACAGCATATCCCATGGCTGAGCAGGTTAAGGCCCAGTGGCGAGACTCGCCTCATGAATCATTCATGACTCTGGCCCCGCCCACACGCGGTGACGCGCGCGTTCACGCGAGAGAGGGAGCGCGGCTCGTACAGGAGCTGAGGAATGGCGAGGGGACCTGGACTTCGCGCAGGCGCCGAGCGGTCTTAGTGCCTTTCGGGCTTGGCGGGCGCGCGCGCGGGAGGGCGGCGGCGGCGGCGCGGTGCGCAGGCGCGGCGGGCAGTGCGCAGGCGCCGGCGGAGGGCGGGCTGAAGCAGCTGAAGAAGCGGCGGCGGCGGCGGCGGCTCGGGCAGAGGGGCGGGAGCTGAGGCGGGAGCGGACCGGCTGGTGGGCAAGTGAGCGGCGGCGGAATGGTGGACTACCACGCGGCGAACCAGTCGTACCAGTACGGCCCCAGCAGCGCGGGCAATGGCGCTGGCGGCGGGGGTAGCATGGGCGACTACATGGCCCAGGAGGACGACTGGGACCGGGACCTGCTGCTGGACCCGGCCTGGGAGAAGCAGCAGCGCAAGGTGCGCGGCCCGCGGGCCGGACGGGCTGGAGGGGGTCTTGGAGGGGAGGCGGGGGACTCAGAAGGGGGTTGGAGGCCCTAAGAGGGAATTGGAGGGTCCGTGGCGGAAATTGGGGGTCCCGAGAACGAACTGGAGGGTCTGGGAAGGGATTTGGAGTTGGAAAAGGAATCGCTGAGCTCGAGGAAGGAATTGGGAACCTGAAAAAATAATTGGCGGCCGAGCAGGGAACATGGGAGGCTAAAAAAAGGAATCAGGAAGCCTGAGGAAGGATTTGCAGGGTCTGGGAGGGCAATTAGGGGAAACAGAGGAGGCGGTGGGGGAGGTTAAAATGGAATTGGGCTCTGAGGCGGGATTGAAGGGTCAGAGGGTGGGTTGGGAGTGCTGGGGGGAGAAGCGAGGGAACGTGGGAAGGGAATTTGTGGGTGAGGGCAAAATTAGGGGTTTGGGAAGTCAGAAGATCTCAGATATGGAGGGGGTTATCTGGAGTGCAGAAAGAGCTGAAAAAGATTGGAATTGAGGAAGCCTTAGGTCGGAGGCGTTCTAAAGGGGATGAAGAATCAGAAGTCTAAAGACGTGGGGGTACCAAGAAAGGGACTGTGGAGTGTGAAGAGGGGTGGGAGGGCTAGGGAGGCCAGGAAGATGAAAGGACAGAATCGGGTATGAAAAGACCTGGGTCTTAGCGGGTGCTAAGGAGGTCCGGCGGGACTGGGGGCCTGAAGAGGGTGGGGTACTGATGGGAGAAGTTTGAGGGGCCTGCGAATAAGGGGTTTTTGAAGAGGGTGAGATTTATTTGGGGTCCCCTGTTTCACAGGGAAGAGGAGAAGATTGGGAGATAGGAGGAATGAGGAATCGATGAGGGACAGAGAAGCCGAAGGGGGATACAGAGAGCATCGGGGGTGTTTTGAGGTGGGGTTTCTGAAGAATTGCCGCGAGTTTGAAAGGCTCAGCAAAGCATGGAGGATCCTGGGGAAGAAACAGTCTGGGAAAGGTGAGAGCGGTGGGAGGGAGCGTGGGCCGGAATGGCGGATAATGGGAGGGAGGTTAGTTTAGGAAAATGAAAGTCTCATTAGAGAGGGAATGTGTGAGGCACGGACTGAGAAAGGAATTGGAGGGGTGGGACGCTTCTGGAGATGCAGTCCTGGGACTGGAGAGCGTATCTGTGTCGTAAAGGGAGAGTAAGGAGTTTTGGGAGGAAGAGTGTCCAGGAAGAATTGTCTTTTTTGGAGAGAAGGGCAGGCGAAGGGATCCTAACGCAGTGGCTGTTTTCAGGCGGCATGTTGGGGTGTGGAAGCAACTCAGGAGGGACCCACAGTAGTCAAAGGGAGATCAGAAGTAGAGTGGGAGGCCCAGGGAAGGTGTTAGGGTGTGTGGGGGGAATAATGCAAAGTGGGGGGGGCGAGCTCTGAGTCGGTATGAGAGAGGGTTTAGTGTGTGCGGAGGAGTGTGTCGAGTGGGTGTCGGGGGAGGGGGTTCAGCAGTGTGTGTGAGGAGGGTGGGAGGTACTTGAAGTTGGAGGCATATTAAATGTGATCCGGAGATCTGGATTTTCTTGCCAGATTTGTTACTAATTAGCTCTGTGGCCTTGGGCAAGACCCTTGATCTCTCATTGCAGTTCTGTCATCTGTAAAACGAGAAGGGATCGAAGGGTGATTCTAGAAAGATGGACGTGTATGGAGTTGGGACTTTGGCTCTAAGGACTTGGGAGAGTGGGTTTGCTGGAGATTTATTTTTCAGGAACATGGGGGCCAACCGAAGGGGCTTGATTGGGGAGCTGAGGGAAGGACATGGAGGGTGTGACTGGAGGGTGCGAGTTGGTGCCCTGGGGCTCCGCACAGGTAGCCCAGTCTGGAGGGAGAGTGTGGAAGGAGCAGCAGTGCCCAGGCAGCTGAGGTGGCTTAACCTTGGGTAAATTACCAGCGTCTGCTTGAATTTCCTCATCGGTAGTAATGGGGGTGGGGAGCGGGAGGCGGCAGGGCTTGCTGGGAGTGGCGTGCTTATCCCTTGCCCCACCTCCCTTGGGGTGGGCACGTGGAGATAGCTGACATAAAAGCGCTTTTTGATGGGAAGGGGAGATCTGGTCTGGAATCTCCACAATAACGTGTTGCCTGAGGCAGCGCCAGGTTGGAAAAGGTTAAGAGTTGCCAAGAGACTTGGAAAGTTGGGAGGGGAACAGGGGGCCACACCGCTTTGTTTTTGAGGATGTCTGGGATCTGTCTTCTCCAGCTCTAGGTGCTTGAGAAAATGAGCTCCTCACCCTTTTTTCTCAGGTGATGGGGGTGGGGGACCTTCCCTTTCCCTCCCTTCCTGTCTTCTACCCCTCCCCAAGTGACTCCTTTTTCTAGCTCAGTTCCACTCCCTACTGGGAGTTAGGGCGTGTGCTTGTTCTGCTCAAGGTTGTCATCTCCCTTGCCCACAGGGTGAGGCTGGGCACCATTCAGGCCCTGGTGGGAACCAGGACTCACTGGAACCCCAACACCTTGCTGCCATGTGTAATTCTCCCTCCTCTTAGCTCCCAGCTCCTCCAGGGCCGGGCTGGGCCGGGCCAGGCTAAGGAAAAGGGTGGCTCACAGTGTCCTCTAATACCAGCTGCTTTAGATTCTCAGTAAGGGGCAGATTCTAGTACGTCCTGCTACTCCATTTACTCCAGCAAATATTTACATTTAG
This sequence comes from Indri indri, assembly GCA_004363605.1. Taxonomy (NCBI): domain Eukaryota; kingdom Metazoa; phylum Chordata; class Mammalia; order Primates; family Indriidae; genus Indri; species Indri indri. Next base: position 8,612 of record RJWJ010002581.1, on the reverse strand, counting down.
CTATTTGGCGGAGGGGGGGGGTATTGTTTCACTTCTGTGCCCTTTCCCGTTGTGGGCTAGGGATTCTTTATGAAATGGGGGAGGGAGTAGTGGAAAGGAATACACCAATTTGTGCTGTTCCCTGCCTGCCTTCTAAGAGACCCTCTCCCCTCCACCCCCAACAGGCTGGCTGTCATTTTTCTACATTGCAATGTCACTTTAGTGAGTGACAGATTACCCTTCTTGCCCTCCAAAGCAGAGCCACTGGACATAGGGAGAGTGACAGTCCCATGAGTGTCCTGTACATACGTACTCTAAAAAAATCTGTGTCCGGAACAGCTGTAGGCCCTTAAAGTGGGTAGAGTTTAATTATTCTGGGAATTAAGCAAGAGTTGGCCCAAGTCAGAGGGTGTGTGTATCTCACTTCTACCTGGATGCCCTTTTCTCTGACTTCTGGGGACCCCTGTAACCAAGGCATTATCCAGTAAGTAGGTTATGCAACAGTTTTTACAAGGGAGGGCCGTAAGTATTCTCCTGGGGGGATGGAGAAGCCCCGGTCTGGTGTTTGAGCAAATTCTTAAGCAATTATAGTTCTGGGCCACAGTTCCCTCTCCCAGTTTCCAAAAGGGGTATGGGTAGCCTTGCCACCCTCTGCTGTCCTGGAACAGTGAGACTTCTTGATAGTTATGCCCAGACTTCTCATCATAGCCAGAAGAAATTCCTCACTTGCTATGCTTTCATGTTCATTGAAACATCACTATTTACAGGGGCTTCAGCGTTTAGACTCTGACCTTTGGCTTGAGCTGTATTAGGTGTGAGTTAATTATTTGAAAAGTTCAATGGTGTTTTGTTTTTCTCCAGATATTTTTTTTTGTTTTAAAGGCTGATGATGGAGGCCCCAAAGTAGCCATCTGTTATTTTGTTCCATTACTCTAATTGCTTGCCTCTTAGGATCTGGCTAAGACTAACAGGTCCTTAGCAGTTTTCAAAATTGAATAACATACTTACAAAAAATAAAAAACTAAACAAACTCAATTATCATCTAAAAACACGACTGTGCAGATACATGTGCCTTCTTGGGAGAGCGGTAGGGGAAGCTGCTCAGCTGCTAGCACTCAGTTCTCCCCCTTCCTCCTCCCCGAAACGTGTTTTAGAACATGACTTTTCTACTGACCAAAGAAGAGGAGGTATGGGAGCGTGGCCAGGAGCGCAGGGCCTTCTGAGATCCGCCGGTGCCATGGAGCGGAGCCTGCCGCTTCACTTGATAAATAGGCAGTCCAGGGTGTGGCCCAGGGATCGCCCTCTGCCTTTTGAAACACCCTCCCTGGTTCCGGCTTCTGAGACCAACAGGAAGGCTACTTTGGCAGCAGGGAGCTGACTCACCCTCCAGTTGGGACTGGTGCTAAAAGCTTTCATTTAATGGAAGCCAATCGCTTGGCCTCAAGTGGGCTGCCTTTTGCACAAAGTTTGGTGAAAGTGTTGGAGGAAACAACCCAGGAAATGAGGGTGGTGTATTAATATCCAGGTGCTGCCGGTGCTGTTAAACTGCTGAGATGCAGTCAGGGAGGTCAGTGAAAATACAGGCCTGCACTCTCAAAATGCCCTCTTCCCCCGATGGCAGGGGAGCAGGGACAAGTCTAGATTCCATCCAGTCCAAGCCTCTGGAGCGGGGACGGCTGCCACTTCAACGTATACTCCAGTCATGGCAGACTTTGGCCAGACAGCACCCTCCTTCAGAGTTCACCAACTGAGTGCATAGTACACGTTCTCTGGCAGTGCTCTCTAGCAGATGACAGTGAGGAGAATGGAGCCAAAAAAGAATTGATTTGGGAAGGCCCAAGGAATTTGAGACTGTTGAGACAAACACTTCAGGCTTTTGCTATACTGATTTATAGCGTGCTGGGAATTGTACAAGCCTTCGACCAGATCTTAGGGTTGTTCTTTAAAAAATGATTCCCTTGCTGCTGCTTTTATTTTTTGAAGGAGAGAAGGGAAGGGCAAAAATAATTACCGAACAGCTGTTTGCTGTAGTATCACTTGCTCATTCAGGTTTTCTGAATAGCTAAAATATCAGCATGTTTATCTCTTCCCCGGCATTTAGTATATTCCAGAGCAATGTTTCCCCAGCCTTATCCTTGTTTCCTTCACTTAGTGATGGCCGTGTTCTCATCGTTCACATTTGGTTCCATTCCCTCAGTTTCCTTCCGTTGCCTTTATTTATATATTTGGTTTACAGAGTTACAAAAACACTCATGTTACCTTGTTTAAGATTTTCCCTCTCCTTTTCTTTTTTCATGGAAATAAGAGGCAAGTGATAGCAAGTTGGCAATTCAATGGCTTTGGTAATTGAAACACTGACCTATTAAAGATAGACGGAAGTCTCTGCTTGACTAGATACAAATACTGTCATCTGTGGAAGTTTGAAAGAAGCCTTTATATCGTGGGTAGTTTGAGAGCTCAAGATTAGTCTCCTTTAGGATGGGCTTAAACTTTGAAACATCAAAGCAGAGTTATAAGGAAACTTAGTTTTACAATGTTGGCAGTTGTAGGCGCCAGAATTTGTTATAAAGTGTCTGAAAGTGGCACAAGTATCACTTACTTTTCTTCAAGAAGGTTTATGAGTTACATGTTAGTCCGTATGCCAGGTATCAAGGAGTGTAATTTTAAATGAATCAAAGAGAAACATAATCGTTTTAAATTCCAGCCTGTTTAAAGAGTGATCTTATTATTATTATTTTTTTAACCTCTATGACATGTACCAGGAAAGAGTGATCTTATTGAGGTGAAAAATTAACCAACTGGCTGGGGCGGAAGGAGCCCACCTGCTCCCGAAAGTGAAATCTTTGCATATGTTTAACTGGCAAGAGCGTCCTTACGTCAGTGCTTGGGAAATTTTATCCAAGTAGTGGCGGTCTCCCTGGGATTATAAAAATCCCTGAGACATTTTGTCTTGGTGTTGTGCCTTTTTTGGTTGTGTTCTTTCATGTCCTCCCCATCCCCTTTCTCTTGTAAACAACAAAGGCATTAACTTGGAATGTCCATGGAAAGTCTTTAAAAGCTGATTGGTGTAACTTGGTGGCCTTCCCTTTAGTTGGAACAGTATTTACTCTGGAAGAGGCCAATGGCCTTTTTCTTAGATGTGATTTATTGAAGTGTTATGTAAAAGTGAGTGGATTGAGTTTACTTGGGGTTTGCTATTTGCCACCTGTCGCTGTGCGGGCTCCTGCTTTCCTCGGATGAGCCCCGTTCTCTCCTCCCTACCCCAAGAGTGAAGGACTATCCTGTGTTTCTAGAAGGGACAGTGGTTCCCCCACCAGAGCAGTCTCCCTGTGCTTATCTCCATGGTTCCCAAACTTCAGTCATTTGTGATTTTTCCATAACCACTTTTGTATGCTGAGTTATTTTCTTTAAGTCAATTTGCATTTTTAAATTAAGTTTTAAAAGGAAAATTGATATGACTATGGCAAATGGAAAATCAACTTTCCTGGCCGTAAATAAAAGGAAATTACGAAAACAAACATGTTGAAAACAAAACAGTGGCCTTAGGTTCTAGGTAGAGAGTATTTTTGCAGAAGGCTCTGGGCCTGAGGCCTGCTCTCTTTGTTAATAAGTGTTGGTGAGGTGCTAAAGACTCACCACTACCAAGCAGAGACTTTCTCTTTGAAGTTGTCAAGTTTACAAGAAAATCAAAGAGTATAACTTTCTCAGTATGATTCAAGGTTTAATGTAAGGTGTGAATAATCCTTAAAATCTCTCATGTGTACATGCCACGCTTGGGAAAAAAACTCGATCTCATTGGGCCCTGGAAACGTGCCATGAGGTGAGCAGGTCAGTGACTTACCCGGGAACACACAGCCCCTCTTGACTTGAAGATATTGCTTGTGATTGGATGATACTTGCTTAATCTTCTGTTTCAAACGTTAGGGCTTTTGGGGTGGGTTTTTTCTTTCTGTTTTTTGAGACACTGCAGCCTCAAACTCCTGACCTAAAGCGATCCTCCTGCCTCAACCTCCCAAAGTGCTAGGATTACAGGTGTGAACCCCTGAACCCAGCCTTGGGTTTTGTTTTTTAAGAAGCCAGTCCACACATTAAATACAGTTGTCCCTTGGCGTCTGTGGGGAATTGGTTCCAAGACACCCCCCATCCCAAAAGCCACAGATGGTCAAGTTCCTTACATAAAATGGTGTCGCATTTGCATATAACCTGTGCGTATCCTCCTGAATACTTTAAATCATCTCTAGATTACTTACAATATCTAATACAGTGTAAATGCTGTGTAAATAGTTGTTAGACTGTATTGTTTAGGGAATAATGACAAGGGAAAAAAGTCTGTACATGTTCAGTACGGAGACAGTTGTTCATTTTCTCCCCCCCCCCCCAAATACGTTCGGAAAAAACATGGTCGGTTGCATCCACTGATTTGGAACCCATGTATACAGAGGGCCGATTGTGTAAGAATTGTGGGTTTATCGCTTGCTTCTCATACAGCTTTTCCTTTTTAAGGCTCCAGTTTTCTAACACATACACACTTAAAGCGTGGCTGCTCCCATGAATAAAGCATACTGCCACCCCATCTGGGCATTCGAACCCTCCATTCTGAAAGGAGAGCAGTACCCTCCTGCCGAGTTAAGAGAGGCTTATTTAGATGTTTTTCTTTCAAATATGAGAACAGAACAGATTCTTTGTCTTCCAATGGAACTGTCCACGTGGGGCAGAAGTAGTAGTAGCGGCAGTTACTACTCTGCAGAACACAGTGAAGTCATCTTGGGAAATATTGAGGGTGTTGCAGTGATTGAATGGGATGCTAGAACACCAGCAATACAATAGCATTTGTGTCTTCGGCTTCAGGCAGGAATAAAGAAGACATTTTGTTTTATGCTTTTTTAAGTTTTACCCCCAAAGGTGTGTGGGGCTGAGTGATGTCTGTCACTGGCTTTCTAGTGGGTTTTTCTTTTCATCTTGTTCCCCCTCCCTGATGGCTGTTGAGAGCGAGTGGAAGCCACGGTCGAGGTGGATCGGAGGCAGGGCAGAAAGCAGGCCGTATGCTTCACTTCTTGTTCTCCATGTCTGAAGGGAACACATCTGGGTTTCGCATCTCCAAAAAAACCTAAGATAAAGAGTTTCCATATCTTACCTCCTGAGTAGTAATGCCTCTGATTCCAGTTCTAAGAATGTCTTAATTAGCAGCCATTCCGAATGGAGGCACTGCAGGAAGTGAAATAGATGCACTTTTTTCCCTTCCTTCCTTCCTTCCATCCATCCATCATGGAAGGACGCTTGCTTGCAAGTGATTCAGCATCCAGCCATGCTGAGAAGTTGCTTGAGAGGGGCGTCACAATAAGAGGATTTGTGAGTCTATAGCTCATATTATCAAAATGACAGGCCTTCCTTTGCCAAGGGCCAAGGGCAGTGCTGGAAGCTAACTTCAGTCATTGTCATCAGGGCCTTGGTATGGGCGTGTGTAACGGTTAACACATTAGTGCTGTATGATCAATCTCAATGTGGGTACGAGTAAAAGGTATTTAGTTGATATCACCATGGAAACTGAGTTGCTTACTTAGTGTTTTGGGGAGTGCCAGCATACCAAAGGCAGCACTAGTGGTGGAGTGTTAGGCTCCTGGGCAGAAAAAAAGATGCTGCCAGCTGGTCTCACAGGAAAATACCCACTAGCATAGTGTCCATGCTGGGTGGGAGGATGAGAGCCCTCTGTCCCCAAGTGCAGGAGTTAGGCCAATCCATTTTATATTTATTTTTGTTTTATTTTTTTGAGACAGGGTCTCACTCTGTTGCCCAGGCTGGAGGGCAGTGGCATCATCATAGCTCACTGCAGCCTCGAACCTCCTGGGCTCAAACGATCCTCCTGCCTCCCAAGTAGCTGGGACTATAGGCACATGCCACCCCGCCCGGCTAATTTTTTAATGTTCTGTAGAGACAGGGTCTCACTATGTTGCCCAGGCTGGTCTCGAACTCCTCACCTCAGGCAGTCCTCTTGCCTCAACCTCCCAAAATGCTAGGATTACTGGCACGAGCTACCAAGACCTGCCTCAGTCCATTTTATTAATGAGGGGTGCGTGAGAGGTGGAGAGGAAAAAGAAAAGCACACCATGAAAGCTGCCGCTGGCTTTGTGGCTGGGACGTGTGCTTTTTCTCTAGGCATTTAGAGTTGGAATCTCAGCTATGTGACTTCTTAATAGCAGGGCAAAATGTGCCGGCATCTTTTGCCTGCTTTTACAAACACTGACAAATTAAAAAGAACTCTAAAGTTTCCAGCAAATCCCAAGCACAAGTAACATTTAAAAAAAAATGCACATCCTCCCTGCTACAACTTTGGCAGTAAATATACTTTTTTCTCCCAATCACTCCCCTCCCCTTCTTTCCGTTAAGAAAATGAGTATCTTTGCATTAAACTGTATATTTGGTGAAAATATTAAATGCTTTCACAAAGTGCTTTGGCTGTTACTGGCATGCCTTGCTTTTGGAAGGGTCAGAGATTTTTTTTTTCTTTTTTTAATTTAAGACTTACGTGATCTTCCAGTTCTGGCCTATGAGATTAACTCAGTTTCAAAATTCAAAATGTCTGGAATCGGCCGACTTGCCAGGGTGGTTCAAGGGCAGTCTGATGAATCCACCCTTCTCACAGGCTGTCTGCTAACCAGTCATGATTCAGATTTTCAAGCCCTGGAAGGTATCCAGACGGTAAACATCACCAGGATTGTGAGGCGGTTACTTTACTTTTTTTTTTTTTCTTCCTTTTTTTGATCATTTGAGCTGCACTGCCAAGACTGTGGTAGGACTGGCCTCTAAAACGGAAAGGCCTGTATCGAGATGTCTTTCTCAGGGACGTTGGCTGTAGTCACCCAGCACTGTGTCTCCTGGTGAGGTTAGAAGAAAGAAATACCCAGACCAGTTAGGGGAGGGAATTCTTGGCCATATTTTGAAACGAATTTTCCCTTTCCGTTTGTAACTTTCATTAACTCACTGATGAAGGACAACCCATGAAAGAGAATTTAACCCATTGAAAGCTGTGAACTAATTTAGGGATGATTGGTATCATGGCCCAAAGCTATGTAAGGTAAGGGGGTAACACTCAGCTCCTACTCGTTGCTTAGAAACACCCCAGAGATTCAAAGGGAACAAGCTTTGACCATAAAAACAGAAGGCTCACGGTGCACTGAGTTCTCTTAGTAGCTACCTTAGACTTGAGAAAATTCTGGGCCTCTTTAATAAATAAGCATAAAGCAGTCCTTGCCAAATAGGGCCTGCTCTAGGGCCATGGGGTTAGCTCGGGAGACAACTTTCTTGCCTAAAAATAAGTGTATGTTCCTATCAGACATTCCAAGCATAGTTTAAACATGAGACTTCTGAGTAGCAGTTCAGGCTCTGTGGGTAGAATTATGTCAGAGTGTGGGCAGTGAGGGTCTTTGTGGAGTGTGCCCCCTGCTTTGGGATTGGCTGTGGCCACCAAGTAGATCAGATGACCAAATGCAAACCATCTTCCATCTCGTTTCTTTCTTTTCTTTTTTTAAATTTTTTTACTCTTCTTTTCCTGCCCTTGGATTCCATCTCATTTCTGTATGTTCTTGATCTACTCACAGGCTGGTGGGGGAGACAGACAGCAAGCGAGTAAATAATAAACAAGGTAACCAGATTATGTGCTATAAATTAAATAATAACAGCGTTTTACTCTGTGCTAGACACTGGACATTATTCTAAGTGCTTCATATGGAGTGACTTGTGTAATCCTGAGAGATGCTTGTTGTTACCTTTCTAGAACTCATGCAGAAATGGATCCATGTGCCGTTAAGCCACTTGCCCAGGTGTCGGTGCCAGTGCCAGGATTTGAACCTGGAAGGTCTGGCTTTCTAGCTTATGCTCTTATTTCTACACTGTGTTGTAGTCTGTGATTGGAACTGGCTTTAGGAGAGGGTGGGGAGGGGAGGAGAGTGCAATGCAGGTACTTTAGGTGGAGAGGAAGGTCTCTGAAGAGATGGCATTTCAGCCGTTCCCCTAAAGGATGAGAAAAAGGGAGCCAAGAGAGCACTAGGGGAAGGCTGTTCCAAGCAGAGGGAACTTCAGTGTGGCAGCCCCGAGGAGCAGAAGGAGGGCAAGAGTGGTCAGGGTAGGTAGGGCAAGGGGAAGAGATGGGCACAACCAGATCACTTAGAGCCATGTTGTCAGATGTGCTGATGAGAGCTGGAGTCAACCTGTATCTGCAAATTCAGTCCCTGTTAGACTCTAGTAGTTCAGGGACTTCGTGCTTCCAGGACTTTGGCACGACAACCCTTTCCTTCCAGGCCCCTTGGACAGGCCAAACCAGAACTGGCTTCTAAAGTGGGAATCCCAAGACTGTAGAACATTAAACCAAACAAAAGTTTTAATTATCTGTGTGATCGTTGCGCAGTAGGCACCTGTACTTGATTAAAGCGTTGGTAACTTTTTTTTTTTTTTTTTTTTTGAGACAGAGTCTCACTCTGTTGCCTGGGGCGAGTGCCGTGGCGTCAGCCTAGCTCACAGCAACCTCAAACTCCTGGGCTCGAGCAATCCTACTGTCTCAGCCTCCCGAGTAGCTGGGACTACAGGCATGCGCCACCATGCCCAGCTAATTTTTTCTATATATATTTTTAGCTGTCCAA